>PVIA01006109.1:0-102597 GCA_004024845.1 Tonatia bakeri | reverse complement strand
GCCATGACCTGTCTGACCCGGGGCCTGAGCAATCCGGCCCGTCTTCTTCCTCTGCCACCCAAGGGCGGCTGGAGGTCCTTTCCGGGTGTGGTCTCATGAATTTCATGCATGCGATCAGAAGTGGTCTTGCTCTCTTTAACCTCTCTCCCCACAGCTCTGTCTTCCACTGACAACTTTCTCTGCTCCCTGTCTGCCACGATGCTGCTCATCCCTATCCAGCCTCCTCAATGTCCCTGAGACGCAGGGCTCCCCAGCCCACCCAGCATCGCAGAGCCACTGGCTTAGGGCGAGTCCCCAGAGAGCTCGCCTGCAGTGTTTCAGAACCTTCCGAGGACCTGCCGATCTCCAGTGCATGCAGCATGGCCAAGGGCACGACCTCCGGGCAGAGCGCTTGTCCAGGTGGACGTCTGCCACCTAAGAACTCTAACCTTCCCGGCAGCATGGTCTACGTCTCAAAGTCTGGCCCCACCCATCTTCCCAGCCCCACCTTCCGCTGGTCCGCCCCCCCACCATCCTAATTTCCCGATCTTGTCCCTCACCTTGAACTTGGCTGCCTTTGCTGGCAGGTTTCTCTTCACTGAAACCCTGCTCCCCTCGTCACCCCACCCCCAGGCCTTCTGTCCACTCCCCAGTGCCCCCCTCCTTTGAGCTCTCCAAGCCTCCCAGAGTACCTTCGTGGGGGACTTCTGCCTGCAGCTCTGTGGCCAGGGCACCTGCCCACAGGGTCTGCCCCCCACATTGAACTTCAACAACTTGGGGTCGGGGCTCATGCATCCCTCCTACTTGGCGCCTCTGAGACGCCCAGCTCAGCATCTTGCAGCTTCTCCACGATTATTTGTTGAATGAATGAGCAACCTGTGTAGCAGGGATTGCTTGGCATTCACCCCCCAACGTGAGAGTAATTTAAGCAAACAAAGTGGTTATTTCTGTACAAGACAGTGACCTTCACAAGAGACAGAAACCCAGCCCTCCGGAGCATGGAGCTGGGCCACTGGGGGTCAGGAGATGAAGGTTCGGATCCCAGGCCCCCTGATCATGGCTGGGCCATCTTGGGCAAGTCACTGGGTCTGTCTGAGTCTCTATTTCTTTACTGGGGACAGAGGCAGTGGCACCTCTTCACTGCATCCCAGGGGATCAGAGGACGGGAGTGAAAGGAGGCAGGAGAGTCGCTGCAGAGGCAGGGCAGCAGACAGGCAGGCAGATGCCCGAGCCGTGCTCACCCAGGAGCCCAGGGGGACAGCCACTCCCATCTGTCCGGACCTGTCATGTCTGCCACCCTGCCCACCTCCAAGGCCGGGCCTGACTCAGCAGAAACGTTGGACGTTAGAGCCATAGAGATAGAGAACTGCCACCCTTGGGCACTGGCCGGTGGGCAGAGTCCCCCGGGAGGCCTTGTCTTACCTTGGAAGTGGACGTAGGCACTGAAGATCAGGGTGCCGTCTGGGCTGACTCCCGCCGGGGCGCTGCCCATCTTCCACCCTGTTGCGGCCTGCATGAACCTGTCAATCTTCTCCGCCGAGAGCTCTGGGTCTGCCGACAGGTCTAGAGAGCGCGGGAGGGTGACGGGGGCAAAGGGGGCCAGGCCCTGCACAAAGGACCGCTTCAGGCGCAGGCCGGGGGCCGTGAACAGGCCCAGCACGGTGGACAGCAGCAGGCTGGCCTGGCCTCCCGCCCCGCCCTGCAGGACCAGGAGGCCCTGGATGGCCTGCAGGGTGGCGAGGACCTTGTGGCCATCCAGCCGGGAGGTGCAGCTCTGATCCTCCCCGGGCACGCCCAGGAAGGTCTGCAGTCTGCGGGCCGTGGGGTCCAAGGCCCCCAGGTAGAAGGAGGTCAGGGTGCCGAAGAGAGCCGTCGGGGACAGGACGACCCCGCTGGCGGCCGTCCACGTCTCGCTCAGCGTCTTGTACATGCGGAAGCCCATGAAGTTGAGCAGCATCCCCACTGTGGCCACCCGCATCTTGTCTTCAGCCTCCAGCTTCCGAGCAGCTAGCACCAGCTGCTCCCGCAGCGCCTCCTCGTCCACGGGGGACGTCTTGGCCTGAATGGGGACCGGGGCGAAGGTGGGCTCGCTGGGCGGCTGGGCACTGGGCTTCTCCAGCTGCTCACAGCTGCTCTTGCTGTAGACGAGGAGGTGGAAGGGGTGTATGTACACCCGGTCAGCGGCGGACGGGCCGGCCCAGGCCAAGAGACAAAGCAGGGCGGCCCCCAGGCTCACACCGGCACGGGCCATCTCTGCGGGGTGTTCGCTGCTGCTGCCCTGAAAACTGTGGGGAGGGTGAAAGGTGATTATTGAGTGCCGGCTGGAGCCAGGTGTGTTCCCATACCGCCCGCAGCCTCTCGCCTGGGGAAACCCACCCATGTCTGCGCATGCCCACAAGAAGAAGTGGACCCCAAGGCCCACAGAAAACATCGCAGTGACCCAGGTGCAGAGCATCCCGTTGCGGCCAAGGCGTGCTTTTGCAGGGCTCTGTCTGGGGGTTCGTTTTGTTGTGTTTCTGTCACAGTGGGTCTCTCCCTTCCTGTTTACACCGTCCCCACATAGAAGGTCGAGTCGCCGGGGGAAACCTGTGCACTGAGTGCTGGGGAAACCCCTTGGGAACAGGCCCAACCCACTTTGCAATCTGAACGGCAGGACCCCCGTTCCAGTGAGCCATCTCATGGTCATTTTCAAGGCAGAGGAGTTGTTTGCCCTCACTTGTGATCAGCCCTCCCGCCCTGAGGGTCCCCAGCAGCAGCCAGCCCTCAACAGGGGGTCCAGGCCTTGTGGGTGCTCCCAGCAGTGTGGTGAGCCTGACGCCCACCCCCGGCAGGTCTCTCCTCCTCCCCCCTTCTTGGTCTCCCTCTCCACCAGCCCCTCCTTCTCCATGTCCCTGCTCCTGGAGGCTCTATGGCACAGTGAAGACGGTGAGGGGGACAGCTCACACAGAATGCTGCTTCCCCTTGCCAGGTGCTGCTGTAGGCTTTCCATCTACCAACTCATCTGATCTCCGCAACAGCCTGCCCCGACCGCCGGGGCTTCCTCAACCCCGTATTCTGAGTGGCAGCTATCCCTGCCACACCTGGCACTCTGAGCTCACCCTGCCCTGCCTTCCTTTTGCCGTGGCCCTGCTCACCTGGTGGCACTATATACCGTTTACTGTTTGTTAGTTCATTGCCCACCTCCCCCTCTGTGAACGCAGACCCCCTGAGAACAGGGCTCTTGCTCTGTTTTCTTTTGCTGACATACACCACATCCCCCTCCCCCACAAAGTGCCTGAGACATAGTAGCTACTGAAAAAGTCATTGTTAAATAAATTCATTGATGTTGTTTTGCGGGAGAGAAGGGAGGTTCAAGGTCACGTAGCTAGTAAGAGACAGAAGTAGGATTCAAACCCAGACCCTCGAAGCCACAATCTGCGCACACAAGCAACCAATCTGTATTGTCTCTTGAACAAAATGATAAGAATCTGCCTTCGTAGTTTATGCAGAAGTTTAGAAAGTCTACTGCTGTCCTAGTCCAGGAACAACAGAGTTCCAGGCATTGCTATTTGTCCCATTTATAGATGAGCAAGCAGAGGCTCGGGGAGACAGGATGAGCTAGACTCTCCGACCCAGGCCTTGAGCCCAGAGCTAGAGACAGCTCTGCTCAAGGCGGCCACAGGGAGACGGGGCCACCCCCCACCTGTGCCCTGTGTGGACCCCACCCTGGGCTCCCTGAGCCTGGCCACTCCCCTGCCCCAGCCCTGCCACCTGCACAAACCTTGCTGTTCCTTCTGACTGGAGGAGGACCCGGTGGACACTTGACCACCATGACCTGGTCCTACGCCAGCCCCAGCAGACGCAGCCCTACTCCGACGGAGCAGGGGGACCGACTGCCAGCCAACTGTGAGAAGGACCAGCCTTCTGGTGGAACCCAGGGTGGGGCTGAGTGGGGACAGCCCAGCTCTGGATGTCTGGCTTGACTGGGGGGGAGCGGCATCTTCTGAGTCTTCAGAGGTTATGTCCCCAGTGGCACAGGTCACCACTGTCCCCTGGCTTCTGGCTCCTGGATGCTGGTTAGCTCTGCCCCCTCCCCACAGAGCCCCAGCCTTCTAGGCCCAGCAGACAGCTTGGCTGCCCTGGGAGAGACAGGAGGGCCCAGGGCTTGGGACGGGTGTGTGAAGAGGGGCTCCCAGCTTACCTTCTGCTTCAGTCCCCGACACCAGGGCGGCTCTTCCTCTGGCCCGGCCACGGAGGCCTATTTATATCTGAGGGGTGGAGATGGAGCAGTTCCCAGACCGTTCTGTGCCCAGGCTGGGGAGAGGGGGTTACATCACAGAGGGGGTGGGGGCCTCAGGCAGCCAGGGAGGAATGCCAGAGGTACTCACGCTAGGCTGGCTTCCAGGAAGTCCCGCTGATCGATGCACGCTCTGCTGCTAAACAGAGGGAGCTGGTATGCGGTCAGTTACACATTTACTGGGTTCACCGGAGCCGGGGCCGCGGTCACCAAACACAGCAGTGTCCCCTGTGGGTGTGTGAGATGTGTCTGACCCGCTGTGATGTGCTGGCCAAGGGCAGCCATGGAGCCTTCCCACGGAGCTCCCTCGGGGGGGTGTGCTTCTGAAAGGCCCTGGGTGTGTGCATGGGGTGTGTGCATGCTCAGGAGTCCTGGGCTGGCTGCTGACCCCGAAACCTCGAGCGAGCGGCTCAGCAGTTGTCCGCAGCCCCAACAGCTGGGGAGAGAAACACCCAACTGAACAAAAGCGTCATCTAGAGGGTTGCAATTCAGCAGTGGTACAGCCAGACAGCAAGGCACCAACAAAAGGCTTCCAGATTGGGGCGGGGGAACGGCGGAGCACTCTGCTAAAGCTGGGGGAGCTCTTGGCGAGGTGAGGGTGGCTATTGTTGGAGCCAAACCTGGAAGGAGGAAGAAGGTGGCCGCTGAAGAAGGGGTTTGCAGAGGGAGAGGCTTGTACCAGAGGAAAAAAGAGCTGGGGCAGAGGGGGCTTGTTTGGGGGACGACAGCAGGCCCAGGTGCGGGAAGGGGGCGCAATCAGGGCGGCAAGGCTGCTGCTGCTCCCGGGGCCTGCACAGGACGAGACCTGCTGGCCGCCCCCAATGGGGGCGGGTGGGGTGAGTGGCGCAGAAAGGAGAGACGCTGGCTGGAGCCTGAACACCGTGCTTGGAGGTCAAAGTCGGGCCGCAGAAGGGAGGGGTTGAAGATGTTTGGGTGGGACAGTGACACCATGCTTGCCTCCCGCTTTTAAAGTTTTACTCTAGTGGGGACACTGTGATGGAGGGCTGGGGGGAAGGTGGGGAGAACGTTTCAAGTCAGACGCTGAGAGGACAGTGAGCCACTAACCAGGGAGGGACCCGGAAAGCACGGAGCTTTGGGGAAGAATGCACGGTTGGATTTTAGACTGTTTCTCTCTCTCTTTTTTTTTTTAGATTTTATTTGTTTATTTTTAGAGAGAGGAAAAAGGAGGGAGAAAGAGGGAGAGAAACATCCATGCATGGTTGCTTCTCACACGCCCCCTACTGGGGACCTGGCCCACAACCCAGGCGTGTGCCCTGGCTGGAAATTGAACCAGTGACGCTTTGGTTTACAGGCCGGCACTCAGTCCCCTGAGCTACACCAGCCAGGGCATAGACTGTTTCTTTTGAAGCTTCTATTGGCACCTAGTGCTGAAGACTTGGGTGATAGTTCTGAAGGTCAGCAGGGAGGTCTGGGCCAAACACACAGATGTGAGAGGCGATTACACCAAGTGTAACTCACGGCCTGCGGGTGGAGACGGTTCACCGGGGGAGGGTTAAAAAGGAGGAGCGAGGCCCTGACCCGTGTGGCTCAGTGGGTTGGGCATCATCCCACAAAACTAAAGGTCTCGGTTTGGTTCCTGATCAGGGTACACGCCCCGGTCGCAGGTTCAGTTGCCGGTTGGGGGCACATTAAGGAGGCAACAGATCAATGTTTCTCTCTCACACTGATATTCTCCCCCGCTCTCTCTCTCCTTCCCTTCCCCTCCCTCTGAAAATGAATAATAATTCAACAAAAATGGGGAGAGAAGATATGAGGGAAACCCAGGGAGCTGGGGGCGGGAGAGCAGCCTGGGAAGGGGTCCCGAAGGGCAGCGCAAGGACCAGGAGGCGGCTTTCCAGAAGCCGGGAGCGGAGTTTGGAAAAGGAAGAAGGTGGGAGCTGAAAGAGGCCTTTGGGGCAGAACGTCATAAAGGCTTGAAGGCCTCGGTGCCGAGATGTCTCCATCCAAACCACGTGTTCTCAGGCGATCATTCACCAGCTCTTTGCTGGTCATCAGAGACCAGGGGCAGTAGGTAGAGGTGAAGGTTGAGGTGGAGAGTGAAGTGGGGAAGGAGGAGGGAGGGCCAGGCTGGGATGGCCTGAGAAGCCAGGGGGAGGGGAAGGGGTAGACAGACTTGCAAGCTCCGCTTTAGGAAATATTGTAACAAAAGGAAGAGGAGGGATTAGGAAACTCAGCATTCTCAACTCTAAGACAGAAGAAGAAAGATTCCCTTTCATGGAGCAGCTGCCATATGGCAGTCACACCTGCCCAGGTGGCTGACCTGGGTGTTTGGGCTCCCAGCCTCTTCCTCCACGTCAACTGTAGGGGATTTGACACCAAATTGCCCGGTTCCTTCCTCTGTCCTCCTGGCTTTCAGTGGGCACAGGGCCCCTGGGCCCGACCCCTTCTATCCTTCTTACTCAGGACTCACAGCTCCTGGGGTCACTCCCACACCATGGCTGGCTGCGCATGGCAAGCTGGTGCCTGCCACCCCCGGCCCTCAGATCAAAAGTTCTCCTCCACCCTCCAGCCTCTGCCACCCTCACCCCCTGCCCTCTGCCCTAGACCCAGGTCACCTCTGCCCCGTCCATTAGCTGTGCCCTGTGATCTGTGCCCTTCAGTAAGTTGCCTCCTCTTTCAGTGCCTTCTGCTCTGAGAGTCCCTGTCACATGTTTGTCCATCCTGAAGTATATTTGAAAACACCTGCTCAGGGATTACAGCGCAGGTCAGAGTCCATTCAAACGGGGCCCAAGGTTGGAGAGGCTATAAGTAAACTCAGAGATTTCCCTCTTGATAACAACATGGGGGGGGGGATAAGGAAATAACCATTGTTAGATTGGACACAATAAGATGTCTTCTTAAAAATGTTGCGAGGTGAACGGCCCTTATTCAACTCCCAAGGGTAGCCATCTGCTGGGTGGGTTTTCTATGTGAGGCTTTTAAGCTCACTAGAATAAATCAGAAAATTGCTAGAGCATGTTACTAAGAATGTAAATTATTCCCAGAAGGAGTATCCACTCGAATAGCCCACAGACTTTGACCTAGTTCTGATTTAGGACAGTTTTCATTCCAGTGGGTGCTGCTTCCTGTGTGTCCATCCCATCGTGGGGTAGTTGGGGCAGCTGGGGACAGGTCATCAGAATAAAGACTGAGGAGGGAAGAGCAAGTGCCGGCTAGGGAAACCGAGTACCATATTTTGCCGTGTATAATGCGCACCCACGTTTTTCTGCACATTATACATGGGATTATTATACCCATCCTTAAACCCCATGTTATTTAATGGTTATAACCATAAGGCACATCCTCATTTATCCCTCAAAAATTTGGGCAGAAAGGTGAGCATTATACAAACTGTGCTCAGAGTCTTACCCAGGAACCAACCATGGGCAGTTGGCAGACCTGGTGACATATCGGCCGGGGGTGCCCTTTGAGCTGATGACCTTAGAAGGCCAACAAGTCTGCTCTGTGGTAACTGAGACGAGGCTTGGTCTAAACCAGAACCTGCTTTCTCATCTCCTGACCAGCCAGGGAGTCACGGACACAAACACGCAAACTCTTACTCTGAAGCAAAACAAAGACAAACCAGGAAGGCAGGAGTAGCTGTGTTTATGTATGTGACGCAATCCGACTCGGAACCAGCCCGGATGAGGCAAGGGAAGAATGAGGGGGAGACGCAGCAACTGAGTTTCCAGTTTTGTTTCCAGGACAAAACTTGTCTCACGGGGGATCAGAACTGTCAGTCCCCAAACATGCCTGGCGCGAGTCATGTGACCGCCAGGCATCATTTACCGGAACCGGGAGCAGGAAGAGCTTGCTGTCCTGCTTCCAGGTTCTCCTTTTTGTGAGGAGGACACTTCCCACCACTTGAGTCCTCCTCACTGCTCATCTGCAAACTCAACAGGCCCCTCGGGGCTCTCGATTGTAAAATGGGCTCCTTAAAAAAGTCAGTTTCTTTCTTTATTTTAATCTTCACTGAGGATATGCTTATTGATTTGAGAGACAAACATTGAAATGAGAAAGAAATATCAATTGATTGCCTTCTGTATGTGCCCCAACCAGGGATCAAACCTGCAGCGTAGGCACGTGCCCTGATAGGAAATCGAACCCACAACCTTTTGGTGTACAGGAGAACGCCTCCAACCAACTGAGCCACCCAGCCAGGGCCCATTTCCTTCTAATAAAAAGCACTCTCTCCCTGGCTGATGTGTCTCAGTGGATTGAGTGGCGGCCTGCAAACCAAAGGGTCACGGGTTTGATTCCCAGTCAGGGTGCATGCCTGGGTTGAAGGCAGGTCCCCAGTAGGGGGCGTGTGAAAGGCAACCACACATTGATGTTTCTCTCCCTCTCTTTCTCCCTCCCTTCCCTTCTCTCTAAAATTAAATAAATAAAACTTTTTTTTTAAGCACTCTCAGTTGGGTCACCTGGGCTTCAGACTCCTGGTAAATAAAACAAAATAGTTCCAGCTGCCTCATGTTCCTAGGAAGAATCCACCCTCCGTCCCCCGCCCCGGCCCTTTGGCCCTTTCAAACACCACGGATTCCCCTGCCAGAGCCCTGAGGACTGCTGTACGTGAACTTAGCCTGGAGAAAGTATGGCTTCCCATTCAGATGAAGCAAACTGTGAGCTGGAGGAGTCAGGGATTTGAAATAACAAAGTTCTAGGAAGTGTTGTGATTGGAGTGTGTTTCAGAAGTTATAGTCAAACTGAAGAATTTTCTTGGTCACCAGTTTTGTGCAAATAAGAAGTGATGTGTGTATGTTTGTGTCGATTTCAACATTAGATGGTAGGATTAGAGAATCCAATCTCAGGTTCTTATGATGAGTGACAATGAACTTTATACCAAACGCTGTTGGGAGCTGACCCCTCATCTCTCCCTATACTTTTCTCCTTTGTCCATGGCCATGTAGAAATTGCAAAAAGTAATATTCACGTTCCTAGCCTCCTCTGTAACCATTAGTGGTCAGGTAAGCTGGTTCTGGCCAATGAGACAGAAACAGAAATCTGTTGAGGGTTCTCAGAGTGCTTTAGCTTTCCTTTTATAAAGAGAGTCAATGGCTTAGCTTCTACATGTTCTTCCACCCTCAAATGTTGATGTAATGTCTAGAGATAGAGCAGCCACTTTGTAGGCATGAGACAACAAATGATGAAACAGAATAATTTTTTTAAAAACTGGACTTTTTCTTGCAAGGTGCCAGCAGTTGCATATCTCTGGACATTTACCTGTTTGAGCATCATTAGTGACATTTTCAGACAGTTACATGCCACTGAAAACATCCCATAATAAGATACCTTTTATTCCCACCCAGAAGCCAGGAGAGTGTTCTTCAAAAATTCAATTCCTTTGAGGAGAGTCTACTTCCTGTCAAATGGCAGCCTCTTTGTAGTGGATTTCCCATTTTCCATCTATTGCAGTTGGTTTAGTTTTCCAGTGAGCAGTCAAAGCATGAAGTTTAGCGATTTCCCAGTTAAGTTCACAGCTCTGAGCCTGGACTAAGGAGCCAGGTTAGTGCCTGGCCTGGCCGCTCGTTGCTATGATCCCTCCGCAACTAACCCTGGGATGAGGCTCTGGGCGATGGGTCTGCCTCTATTTCTGATGAGATGAAATAGGCTACCCTCCCTTTCTCCATCCCCAGGAGGTTTTATGGCTCTCCACTGACGTCTCTAGGGTGTTGACTTTCTCTAAGAAAACTGTATGACCCTGATGACAGACACGTTGCCGGTCACAGGGCTTTTCACGACAGCCGTGATCCGAACGACAGGTGGAAGGAAGCATACCATGTGCACCCCAGAAGCTCTGTGTCTGCAGTAGTCTGTGGCCGATCCTGGCCAGTAAAGGAAGCGTTTAAAAAGCAAAGAGCAGAATGAGCCTTCATCTGTTCCAGGGATTGGCCAGCTACAGCGCCTGGGCCCAATCTGGAGCGCCCTCTGCGGGAGTGAAGTTTCGCAGGAACATGGCCGCGCTCCTAGTCTGCACCAAGCTCTTTTCAGGCTGCGAGGGCAGAGCGGGGGTGGGGGGGCCGCAACAGGGAACACGGGGCCTGCAAAGCCTGAAAGAGTCATTAGCTGGCCCTTTCCAGAAAAAGCCTGCTGACCCTCCATCTGCTCTGCCAACGAGAGAGGCAATAAAGCCACATTCATATACTGTCCTTTTATTGAAAAATTGCCATTGGGAACATCTGCTGCATTTTGCAGTATATCGGGTTTATTATTATTTTAATTTGTATTTAATATTTTATTTAATTATTATTATTAAAATTATTTCAGTATAATTTTATTATTTTATTCCTACATGAAGAGGTGACTATCCAAGCAGCTCTGAACCTAATGACATGCTAAAAATGAGATGTATTTTATCTGCTCCATGATGAATACAACACACTGAAATAGTCCACACCACCTTTGTAGCCAGCGGCTAGAACTGCCCATTACAAACTGGGTCACTGACCGAAACTCGATTTTTGAAAACATTTTGGCAAAATTTAGATCTGCAAAATTTAACCTGGGACATTGGGCTTGACTATATGGCATCAGAAAGAAAGAAAACTTTTGATCTCGCCACTAAAAAAAAAAAACCTCTCAGCAGCAGAAGCTCTAATCAGGAACATTTGAATACAAATAAAACCTAATTGATAAATCAGCTCCCCATTATAAACATCAAGGGGAAGAATTTATCCTGATGAAAAGAGCTTCTAAAAATGGAAAATGTTTCAACAATTAACCTTTGGAAAAATAAAAATGATTTAATGTTACTACATAGAAATTGATCTAGAAATTAAGTTGACTTACAGGATTTTATTCCTGAAAAGACTTTGTCAGTGAAAATTCATCAGTAGTCATATAAATCTGAACACAGTATTCTGGTTTAAAATGGCACATTCTCACCCTGGTGGGGTGGCTCGGCTGGTTGGGGCATTGTCCCATAGACCAAAGGATTGAGGTTTCAATTCCTGCTCAGGGCAAGTGCCTTAGGTTGTGGGTTCGATACCCGGTAAGGGAGGCAGCTGATTGATGTTTCTCTCTCTCACATCAGTGTTGCCCTCCCCTTCTCCTGCCTCTCTCTCTAAGGTCAGTAAATATCTCCTCCTAGGGTAAGGATTAAAAATAATAAAATGATAAATATAGAGTAAGTTTTAAAATAATAATAAAAATAAGATGAAACAGCACATCCTCAGATGTCCCCAGTTTGTTCTGTGGTTCTTTCCTAGTGCAGGCATGACCGTGGGTGGGCCTGGGAGTCATTTCTGTGTCAATAAACCATACACAGAAAGTACAGTTTCCAAATCTTTTTCTCCGTTCAGACTCTCTTGCGTTCACACCTCTGCAGCACAGGGGCCGAACTCCGTGTTTGCTCTGGCGCTGGGCGTAGCCGGGAGAAGTCTAGCGGGGAGCTCACCCGTCAGGGAGAAAGCTCAGATAAGGGGCGGCTGCCCCGATGGAAAATGTTGTCGGCCTTTCCCCCTGGAGCCCTGACACTGTGACGATGGAACTGTGTCCCGTGCGCCTGAGGTGCTAGCTCTTGCAAAATCCAAGTTCCAGAGAAAACAATATTTATTCAATGATCAGTCTTCTCCTGTGGAAAATATTGCAGAGAAACTTAGAGAAAGAAAATACTAGTTAGTGCCTCCCTACTGCAAATGAGGGGGAGAGGAGATTTCTGGGTGCAGTGGGGGAGCCCAGCAAAGGCTGCCAGCCAACCGGAGCTGCTGGAGCCTCCGTGTACAGAGCTCAGTGCCTCCCGCTGTGTGAGCGTCGGTGTGAGAGGTGCCTGAGACAGTCGCTTTGCTCCTCTTAACGAAGAGAGTGACCACCTGCCCCAAAACTGTTTCTGCTGTGGTCCAGCCGCAGCTGGGTCAAGGGTCTCCTGAAGGTGGATAAGGCGTCAGCGATGGGTAACAGACGACAACAAGACTCAGAGGATGGTGCAAGTACAAACAGATTTTTATATTTTCATTTTTGGCAGTGATTAACATTTGCGATTGATTAGGTGAAGCAGTAAGTTTTTTACCCAAATATCTGGTCATGCTAATCTAGTAACCTATTAAATGCAAACAATTAGAAATAGTTGTATGTACAGAATTTGAATGTCTAATTGTTTATTAAAGTTCTCAGAATTTGTCATGGGGCAAAAGGATACACTCGATTGAGTAGAGGTCTCTGGTAATTATTTCTACATGTTCGGTTTATAATAGCTAACCAGCTTCTCTTATTTCTTTGCCTATCTAATTCTAATTGATATATATTCCTATTCAAGGTAAAGGAGGGGCTGTTACTTCAACAACTTTTAGACATTCAGGGGCTATTTCATTAGAGGGGATTTTATTCTCTGATCAAGAAATTATTTTATACAACTTCATTGAAATTATTCAAATCAATAAACCTAAAATATAAATATCTAACAATACCACCACCTTTTGATCACCAAAACAAACACGTAAGGAGAGATAGAGAGGAAATCTAGCCACAGTAAACCTTTTGACCTAAAAGGTGATAGACAATTTTATTAAATTTTATGGGATATAGGTCATTCTTGACTTTCTCATGTCTTATTCTATTTCTATTTGGATAATTCAGAAAGTTCCTTTTTGAAGCTGCTGCATGATAGGGGGAAATGTGGGCAAAATCCTTTGACAAGCTGGCAGAGTAGTGACCTGTTTTGTTCCTTAGTAAAAGAACACCAGGGAGGTCTGCTCTGAGCTAACCTTTCCATGAAATTTAGACTATTATAAGGCACTTGGACTCCAACCTTATTGACCATTCTAATGCCATGTTCATTATATGTCCCTGTATAAGGCAATGGGGGATCTGGAACCCTCTGGAGACTATTAGCTCCTCTTTGGGGATACCATAATTTACCATTAATCCAATATGCTACCCAGGGGTATCCCTGGGCTGTGGGTAGGGGTCTATATAGTTTTTTCTTGTTTTCTTGGAAGACCCTTTATATCTGTGGGTAAGGAACAGGCATGGGAAAATCTACCAACAATTCAGCCTGTTATGACTGATTCATGAATTCTTTTATGGGAACAATCGAGGATAATTTCTCGGGTTTATAAACACCTTGTTTACACGATTTGGGCATGATTCAATAATCTGGGGAGAACTAGTTGTCCCTTCAGAATTTCCCTCAAAATCAATCATTGACTGGCTTCGAGCCTCTCTTTCTTCATGGCCTATTCTTATGTGAAATCAGGGCACAAAAACAAGACCATGAATAACATCAACAAGGAGTTATTAAGAGCAATCCCAGGAAAATTACTGCCCCCCTTTGTATATCACATTCTCTTCCAGAAAGATGGATTCCTTGAATTCCCTCTTTCCACGTCCTGGACCTTGTCAGACAACATGGTTGGAAGAGGACGTGGCAGGTTCAATGGCAAAGAGTCACATTAACCGAACTTAAGGACTTGACCTTCGGTGTGACATTACGAGCCAAGGTGGGAGAGAGAGGGCTCTATTTGGTTTGCACTTACAACGTTTCACAAAAACAAAGCAAAGTACAGACATGTTGCTTGGCTGACCTCTTGCATTACTTTACTGTATCCTTAGCCAGCAGCCGGGAGTCTGACGGGGAAGGAGTCTCTCCAGGCACCCTTCGCAAACAGCCCTGTGCGATAATCCACTCCAAACCCATCCATGTATGTTCCCCAAACCGAAAGAATCACGAAGCTCCAGAGGACCCCCAGGGTCAGTCATCACTCCTCCCATCTTCAGGTTTGTCTCAACCCCACCCCTTCCCGGGGCCTCCCGGAGGGAACCCAGGCTCCATGCCTTCCAGCCATGCCTGTCCAACTCACACCATCCCTTTGGATCTCGAAGCATTTCCCAAGAAGACCCTGGACTATCTGAGGAAGGAATAAGGAATTCTGGTAACCGACCTGAGGTCCTCCCTCCTCGCTCTCTCCCAGATGGTCATGTCAATGGTAACCTTCCGGGTCAAGGCTCCTGCCTCCATCATCTACACTGTGGGTAATAAATCGTGGAACTTTCTGGCAAGGACTTTCCCATGAACTGTCACTGCAGTGGACCTTGGAAAACTCTAAAATCCCACCAGTGGTGTTCAGGGATGACCCTTCAGCCCAGAAGGACTCTCTCTTCCTAAAGATTCAAGGCAAGACATAAATGCACCACCCCTTAGCTCCCGGATCCAAATGCCCAGACCGTGAACCTTTGTGCCGGAAACTGCTTCTCATCCCTGAACCCCTCTGGGTGGCCTCCCGGCTCAGGGCAGAGAGACCGTCTCATAACACCGAGCATCCGGTTGCAAACCCAGATGCTTCCCCAGGAGGCAAATGCCCTGCCTCATTTGCGGGGTAAGTCCCCGACTGTAACCCAAAACTGTCCATTGGCTGTCAACAAATATTTACCCAGCACATGTAAACAGACTACAGTTACAGAGGACATTAGAAAACGGAGGGAGTGGACCACACACAGCTTTGTGCCACGAAGTGTGAAAATCTAAGTGACGGGGCAATTCCCTAGCAAAGTGTGAATAATCAATACAGGTTCAAGATGAAGTAGAAACGCTAAGTAAATAACCAAGGAGAACATCTAGAGTTCAAAGATCTATCCCCCAAAGACACGGCATCTGCACGAGGAAAGGAAAAGTCTAGCTATTTCTCAGGAACCCATCGTTCTCATCTTCCGTCAATCATCGTGAGCACCTGCTCCGTCTAAGGCCCCGGCCCAGGTGTGCTGGGAGACACGCAGTCCAGGAGGTTCTCCAGCCCTCGAGGGTGTTACACCAGCCGGAGACGCCATCAGTGACCCACAGGAAGACAGAACCAGCAGCCGCTCTGAGATGCTGCCGCTTACTAGGCCCTTGCAACGCCTTCCGGCCACTGCATGTCTGCGGCTCCGTGTTCGTTCTCCCTCGCAGTGTGCGAGGCCGTCAGAGGGAGGGCAGTGGGCGCTGTTTGCCCCCCACCACTGTCAGCGCAGGCATTATTCATTCATCGTATGCTCTTTAATCGGGGGCAGGGAACGTAGCTGGTGCGTTTGTATATTCGCTGCCGTCCCCAGTAGAAAATCCCCTTTCTCGCAGTTGTTGGGAGGATTCAGTGGCTTCACCTAAAGTGTTTGGAACAGGGCCTTGAGTGCCGTGCGTGAGCTCCGTGCAGACACCGGCTGAGGTCACTTCCAGAAAGGCCTGGGGGTCGGCGATGGGTTTTCTGCCAGTAGGTGGGGCAAGAGGTTGGGTACCCGTGGAACTCACTGGTCCAGGCTAACAGCCAACAGAAATGCAAAGGCATCCTGACCCTGCAGGCTGACCCTACAGGCTGACGCAGAGCCTGCACCTCTGCCTCCTGCAGTTTCCTCACCAGCTGCCTCCCCAGGGTCCCACGAGGCCCTTGGGCCTCCTCTCTCTCTCTCTCTCTGTCTCCTCTCTCCTCTCTCTCTGATTCTTAGGAGCCTGATGGCACCCAAATAGTCTCCAGCTGCGGCTGCTGCTTTGCGCTCCTAGGCCGTATCTCCAACTCTCTGGGCCCCATACAGACAAATTCAAATTAAAAATAAGAGACTTCAATCCTGGCCACGTGGTTCAGTTGGCTGGAACATCGTCCGTGCACCCAAATGTTGTGGGTTAGAGTCCTGGTCAGGGCACGCGATTGATGTTTTCCAACCTCTCTTCCTCCCGTCCTGCTCTCTAAAAATAAATAAATAAAATCTTATAAAATATAAAAGAAGCACTGTTCCTGTCATATATACTATTATTACCCTTCCAGCTGCAGAAAAAGGAAGAAAATTCCGACACACGCTACAACATGGTTGGACCTTAAAGACATCATGCTGAGTGAAATGCGCCAGCCACGAAAGGACACACAGTACACGATTCCACTTACAGGAGGGTGGGGGGCAGGGCCAGGGTGAGGGGTGAGGGCAGAGGGAACCGGGAGTTGGTGTTTAACGAGAACAGACCTTCAGTTCGCAACGGTGAAGCGTTCCGGAAATGGTGGTGACGGATGCACGCCACTGTGAATGCACTTAAAGCCACTGAGCGCCACACTTAAAAGTTAGGGTGGTAACTTTTATGTTGCATGTATTCTACAATTCATGTACATGAACCGCCCCTATGTCAGGGCAAAACCCTGTGAGTCCCCGAGACGGGAAACCCTGAAGTCCTTTCCACTACTTTCAGAGAAGGACTTAACTTAAAACCCCTTGGAAAATAGGTTGTGCTTACATCATCTGAACAGAAACTAGAGCCAGAGGCACTCCAGGGGAGAGGGTGGGTGATCAGACAGATAATCAATAATGCCTGTCCTCACAGGGCTGCTTGCAGAGGGCGGGAGGGCTCGGGGACCTAGGGGCCTCGTGCCATCTTGTGGGAGAGGTTGACAATGTCACTGCTGGCCTGCGGGACCCTCTCCTTAAACAAGTGACAGAGACTTCTCTGAATGCTCCTGCCCACTTGCCCCGGTATGGGGATCCTCCCTCACTGACTTTGGGGCCACAGCGCTATGTCTTCTTCCTGGAGCAGAGGGACCACCTGGCGTCACAGACCCAGGGGACATCAGTTCCCCCGCATCAGGGGTCAGAGCCACCAAACTTCAGCGGGACCACATCCAGCCCCGTGGTCACGCAGCCACACGAGTTCATGTGCATGGCACCTGGGGCCACTGGGACACCACGAGCAGACAGCTGAGTGGTGGCAACACAGGCTGCAAGGCCCACAAAAGCTGAATACACTTACTGCCAGGCTCTCTACAGGACAAGTCTGCTGTCCCTGAGATATATACTGTCAATAAGCCCCCTTCCTACTACCAGACCGCCGTCCTCGATTGAAGACAGGCACTCTCCCCAGGGCAAAGCCGGTCCTGGCTACCGCCTCCCGGACCTGGTGTGGGGGGGGGGGTGTGTGGAGGAGGGGGTTGGCCCTTGCCCTCTTTCCCTTAAAGCAACCCTCTTTCCCACTGGGTCTGCCCCTGCTGGGGTGGCCCAGCCTCCCGGCTCCCTGTGGGTCCATGGGCGTCCTGGGAGGGCACCGGGCTCTCTCTCCGCAGTTTGCCTTCAGGGTGTGCCCCATCTCGGTCTACAGGGAGGTTCCCCGGCAAATAGGTAGAGCCGAGCGCCGCTCAGCCCAGGTGCCCCTGGACTGGCACTGGCATCGCGCTCCTTCCCACCATCACCGACCCGAGCCCTCTGGCCGGGAGCAGCCATGCCTTACCTCTACCGGGCCGCAGGGCCCCAGGAGCACCCGGCTCCCAGGGACGCCCGCAGCACCCACTCCTCCAGGCAGAGCTTCGAGCAGCTGAGGCAGGAGTGCCTGCAGAAGGGCATCCTGTTTGAAGATGCCGACTTCCCAGCCAACAGCTCCTCTCTGTTCTATAGCGAGAGGCCCCAGATCCCCTTCGTGTGGAAACGGCCAGGGGTGAGTGCAGGGCGAGGGGCGGGCTGGCGGGGGGAGTGGATCTGGGGAGAGGGCAGCAAGGAGTGGAGGGGCTGGAGGGCGACTGAGCTCACCTGAGTTGAGCTCACCTACTGAGGCCACTGTGGAGATGCTGTGCAGTTTGCGGGCAGGGATGGGGTGCAGGGGACACACTCCAGCAATGGGGGTGCGGGGATGGCACCCAGGTGTCTGCTTGAGCCCCACCCCCAGCTCTCGGACTCCCACTGAAGCTGGACCGGAGTCAGAGAGGGTCCTGTGAGGATCGGTGAGGGAGCCAGGGTTAAAGCCTCCTCCAGGGCAGGTCTCAGGAGACTTGCAGATCTGGGAGGCATTGCAGAACTACCCCCGCCTCCCTATGGGTGCTAACACTCAGGTGACCCATGCAAGGCACTTGGTGGCTTCTGGCCATGCTTCACCTGCGTGCTCTGCATGGTGGACACTCAGTCAGCAGGTGCCAGCACAGGTGTGATGCAGGGAACGCAGAGAGCAGGGTCCTTCCCCCAAACCACGAATCCCCCTTCCTGGGAGGGAGCCCTCATCACGCCACCCCACCCGACAGTCTGGAGGTCCCAAGGGACACCTCGGGTGCCTGGGACAAGGAGGCAACGTTGGCCACGCTGGCTTAGTCAGGGCCCGACCTCTGCCTGGCATACCAGCTCGCACTCCTTTGGGGCGGGTGCTGGCCTGGGATCGGGCCTGTGGGGACAGGACAGAGCTGAGAGTGCCAGGCCCACGGGTGAGGCTGCGTGTGGTCCCACCCTGCCACTGAGGTGTCCTGGGACTGCGGTCACGTCGCTGAACTGCCTGAGCCTCAGTCTCCTCACCTGCCGAGTGGGTCAGCGATGACCAAAGTGGACCCAAAGTCCAGTTTGCAGACACTCTTAGTAAATAACGGCTATTAACCTCTTACTCCCACGAGTACCACCACTGTCATCCTCATCTTCATCATCGGCCCTGGGCATCATCTTACATATGAGACCAGGGTGTGTCATGTCTGCCTCCTCCCTGTCTCCCTACATTCAAATACTGTCAGCGTGTTACACAAACACCTCTGGGCTCTCCGGCCCGGCCCAGAGTACACACAGCTATCGATGCCACGTGAGCTCTTTATTGCTAGTTCCTGTTGGCAGCTGTGTGTGCGTGTGTGTGTGTGCACGTGTGTGTGCATGTGCATGTGTGCATATGTGCATGCGTGCTTATCTCTGTGTGCATGTGCTCACCTACATGCCATCCTGCCCTGGTCCACATGTAAGCTGCTTCTGGTTCTCTAGCGTTCTCCTGTGTCTGCCAAGGTTATCTCGGGATGGCTAAGCCTTCCTTTTGAGAAATTCCAGTAGCTTCTTCCCTCCTAACTGGTCTCCCTACCTCCAGTCTTACTACCCACCTCCGGGGCTCATGCACCCTCCCCAGCACCGTCAGGGGGGCTGGCGTTGCCTAGCAACAAGGTGGGGCTCCCCCTGCTGTCCGTTGCCCTGGGTCAGTGCCCCATCCTCCTGGTCTCTGCTCTCACAGCAGCCCGTCCCGTCTGGCTTGCATGCTCCCTTGGCCTGGAAGGCCTTTCTCTGCTGGGAAACTTGGACCCCTGCTCAGTGGGCCCCCTACACCCCGAGAGCCCTGGTGGTCCCATTTCAGCACCAATGCTATTTTAACGTGAAAGTCTGTGCAGCCGCCTGTGCTCTGCCTCTCAGTCCTGTTCTGTGAGCCCCACTGTGCCCTCAGCTGCTGAACCATCTGGCTCTTTCAAAACGATGGTAACAGCCAACAGTCACCATGGCAACAGCCAACAGTCACTACAGCCCCCGGGGAACATTTGCTGTTGACCAGGATTATCTCCCTTAATCCAAACAACCCAAGAACTGGGCATTGTTATGCACCCCTGACCTACGGAAGGGGAGACGGACCGAGGAGTGCACGCCCAGGGGTGCTAGTGGTCACCGCACGCACTAACACACTGTTTCCTGATGGAGTGGGGACGCCTCATTGGCCTGCAAGCAGTGTGACTGTGGCAGAGCCGGGCAGGGGTGCACCCCACCTGGACAGCCATTCGAGGCCCTCTGCCTCTGTTCTTCCGGACTGAACACGCCACCTCCGCTCGCCAGACACAACGCCTCTTACAGCGAGATGCGCTTCTCTCTGACTCCAGACAAAATTAGCCTGTGAGGTGCCAGATCGTCTTTTTGTCTTGTCAGGGGAGCTCTTAGGATCAACGCCTGGGGAAGGGAAGGGCCAGAATCAGACAGAAGGGGCCACAGCGTGTGGGGTGGCCCCAGGAAGACTTCGGCCGAGCACACGGGCGCTCTGGGAGGGTCCCCCGAGTACTCTGCAGAGGGGTGACAGGCCCGCCCTTGTCTGTAAACCAACCCCAGCCTCTTCCCATCTCAGGGCCCCCACCCTTGCCTTCCACACTGAGGTCCCTGGCCCCGAGTACCAGCCCGCAGCCTGCAGCTCCCCCTCTTGGCCAAAACTAGAATTCCTCCGAGACCACAGCCGGACACGCACAGCTGCTCCCCAGACACCCAGCTCTGTTTCCTGTTCAGGAACGTGGGAGGTGGGGGGTGCGGGGGCTTTGTGTTATATCTCACAGACTTCTGGGGCCTGGGGGCAAGGTGTGGAGGTGGGGACCAAGGATCCACTTGCAGGATGGATCTCCAGGTGGCTGGTTTGGGGACATAGGGCCAGCAGGGAATTGGTCAGTTTCCAGGGCCCGCCCTGCCACCCCCAGGCCTATGGCTGGAGCACTGTCTGTATTCCAGCTCAGCGCGTCAGTGGTGCCTATTCCAGCAACATCTGTGGGCCACCCAGTGAGACTTGGGGCAGGGTGCCCGCCCCAGCACCACCTTCTTGTCAAACACAGCTGTGCTCGGCGGCAGGGAAGTGGCACACAAGAGCGGCCGGAACCAGAAAAATCAAGGGGACATCACAGGGCAAAGGACAGCCAGGAGGGCCTGAAGTCCCAGCGGTAGATGTCCTGAGACCTGCCGACCTGCCGTAGGGGTGGGGTGACACTCACTGGGAAAGGTGAGGTCCCCCCCAGTGGGCGTGGTCTCCATCAGGCCTTGGGGCGGGGGCTGTGGGTCTGAGTGAGTGGAACTGGTCTGGGACAGGGTCTCTCCCAGCCTGCTGGGGGGTCGACAGTCAGGTGGGTGAAGGGCAGTCCACCCACGGCCTGCCCTCCTGGGCCAGCAGCCGGACTTGATCAGCTCACATGCCTCGGTTTTCTCCCTGACTCCCTGTCTGCCTGAAACCATCTGCTTTCTTCCATGCAACCCCTCCCCCACTTCTCAGCCTCAGCCCGGCACACCCGGTCCCTGAAGGTGCCGCCATACCCCTCCAGCCCCCTGCCAGCCTCCTGCGTGCACCATGGCACGTGGCCATGACTCCCTGCACGGCAGGCGGGGCTCGCCCCCAGAGGCTGTTGCCCACTCTGAGACACCCCCGAGTCCCCACCACAGCTCCAGGACACCCCAGGACCAGCGCACAGCTGTTGGCAGCAGGGCGCAGCCACTCCCCTGTGTTAGAAATGTGTTTTTTCCCTTGTTAAGTGAATTACTTAGCAAGAAGTCTGTGCAGGCTGAGGCCCTAACCACAATGCACAACCTGAACAGAGCAGGCCTTGAAAGCCACTGTTCCGGGACCCAGACACTGCTGGGTCCTCGGTCCCCCAGGACCACCACTTGGTGGTGCCCAGGCCCACCCCCTCTGGGTACCCAGCTGCAGGCTGGGCTCCCTTCAGGTCTGTCAAGACCCCTCTGATCTCCCCATTGCAGGGCTGCAGTTTCAGGTGATCTGTCCCCAAGCTCCCACACAGCACTTCACATGATCAGCCACTCCTCTGGGCCTGCACATGTATGCACGGACTGGGCACACAGGCAGCCTCATGGGGCACATGCATGGGCACAGGTGTCCCACAAGGCTACCCAAGTCGTACATGCTTAGCACACAACACAGCCACCCCTCAGCACACACAAGCACAGGATGCCCGATGGGCACACACATGCTCTGTGTCACACAAACGCTGAGCAGACAGGACCTCGCCAGTGGACACCTGACAGATAATCTGTGTTCGCCCGGGGGGGGAGTTGCTAGTTCTCTCCTTTCGCATTTCCCCCCGTCCATCTGCCGCTGGATGCTGTCTGATAAAATTCTCTGGGGTGAAGACAGCCCACTGGAAGACAGGAGCTGGGAGACGGTGACCGCTACGGTGCAGGTGGCCGGTCCAGGCCTGCAGAAGGTGGGGGAGGGGAGGGCAGCAAGGCAGAAGGAGGGGCCTGCACGCCCACAGCAGGGGAGGCTCAGAGCCTGCCACAGGCTTTCAGGGGGGCAGGGGGAAGTGCCAGCCTCAGAGCCCAGTTTACATCCCCTCTAGGGCTCAGTAGCCACAGCAGTGCGAGCATCCCTTGTTCATGCCCTGGAGTGGGGCTGGGGAGCTGTGGGGACCCCTGGGTGCCCTTGGAGGTAGAGGCTCCCATACAGATTTTGGGAGGGGTCCAGAAAATCCAAGCTGGAGGAAGATGGCCTGTGTATCACATGACAGAGGAGAGCAAAACCTGGATGAGGTGGCTGACCTGCCCAAAGCCTCTGCCCACCAGAAGGACCGCTGCTGGGACCTCACGCATTCCTGCCTCGCACCTTCCCCTGGGCTGGTCAGAGCCTCTGCAGCACCCCCGGGAGCTGAGGTCAGGAAGGAGAAAGTACCCCCAAGCCACACTGCACAGCGGGGAGAGCTCTGCACAGGCAAGCCAGAGGCCTGCCCTGGGGAGGAGCTGCCTCCCAACCTTCTGCTACCCTTCCCAGAGTGCTGGAGACTGGGTGATGTAATGACAGGACCCCAAACTCCCAAGCTAGAAGGCGAGGGGTTGCGTGCCGGATGTCAGGGGACCTCTGCCAGGCCTAGCTCCGTGGTGCCCAGAGCACTGGCGTTCTCAGCAAATTCTCCTGGCTGAGGCTACAACAGCTCCACCTAGCGTTCCCCGAGCAGACAGATGCCCCAGGAGCCCACCTCCACGTGGCTGAACACCCTGCAGCCTGCAAAGGCAGCACATCATTTCACACTGGAGTGCCTGGTTTTGGGGAAGCCCCCGTCCTTCAGAGAACTGGCCACCACCACCCCCTCCCGATTCTCTGGGCCCAGACCACAGGGGAAGCAGGTGCTGGTGAGCTTGAGGAAGGCAGTTCAGGGCAGAACCCTCCCCAGGCCTCCTCCACATACTGCAGGGTGGGATAGGGGAGGGGGGAGCAGCTTCTGTCCCCGGTTTCTGGAAATGTGTAGGGAAGCCCCTTCCACACCCTGCGTTCCGGTCCAGTTGAAATGATCAGGCGTCCACCATGGCCAGACGTCCTCTTGCTGGAGCTTCACGGGACTCCCCAAACAACTGGCCGCCTCCCCGAGAGGCCACCTGACCACCCCCACTAACCCAGCTCTGGCCCACACCACCCTTCTCTGACCTGACACACTCTGCCCCCCGGAACCTGAGTGCCCCTCCGTCAGCCCAGGCCCCGATCCCCAGCCACTCGGCGGGGACTTTCTCTCCTGTCCTTCGCTGTGGTCTGTGCCAGGGATGGAGCCTGGTGCCTCGGACAATGGGGAGAATGTGTAATTTTGTGTAGCTGCTTTTAAATGCTTTCATGTTGATGTTTATACTTAATCACTCCATGTTATCTACATATTCATGTACATGAATGATTTCAGTATATACACATAATAGACAGTTATGTGAATATATAATAAAATGTATCTAATGCACTTGGTAAAATTATGAGACATATGTGTACATATCTGTCACTATAGTACAGATATATTTAAAATGTATACTTAAATGCATATTTTGGAAAAAGAGGAAGCTGGGTAGCCGGCGTGGGGACTTGTGTTTAAGCCCAGGCACCAGGCTGTACATGACTCCCTCTGACCTGGGTTTGGAGCCCACAGAGGCACATAAGTGGGAAGCTGGGACTTGAACCTGGGACGCCTGACACCTGGCCCAGGGCCTGAGTGGCCACGGGAAGCCTCAGGGCCTGGTGATGGCCTGCTTTGGCCAGAGGACCGAGTTGAAGGGCTCAGAAGGCAGGACCTCTCCCCAGGGAGGTGATCTACTGCAGACAGCATGGGATTGTGGGGTATGGAGCTACGGCTACCTTTCACCTCCTCATGCCCCTCCACGGGAAAGAAAATCCAACACCAGGAAACAGCCCTCTGCTTCAAGAAAGGAGAGGGACCCGGAGCGTGCCTTTGTGGGCCTTACTTGAATAATAATCTCATTCTTCCAGGAAATAGTGGAAAATCCAGAATTCATTCTTGGAGGGGCCACCAGGACTGACATCTGCCAGGGAGAGCTTGGTAAGTGTGAGCGGAGGGAACATGTGATGACAGGCTGGACAGAGGGCCCTGTGGGGGCCAACGGGACCCAGTCTCTGAGCTGTGGCCACAGCAAGAACAGCACTGGGCCGTGGGGCTAGGGGACCCGCACTGCCACCACCCCAGCTCCTCCTTTCCTCCCTCCCCCAGGCGCCCAGCTGCCCTGGGATGGGAGCCCAGTGACCCTGGAGTGGCCCAGGGCCTCCTGTGGGAGCCAGGAGTCAAAAGTGGGGAGTCAGGAACAACTCACACAAGATACTGTCTGAAATCTGACTGACGTTCACGTTGTCCTGTCATTGTGTGCTAACATGAACACACAACGGAAGAAATCAGTACATTATGAATCCACAAATCTTGAAAGCCCACGATAACTGAAAGCCGATGATCCCAGAGCTACCATTACATGTGACTGAGCCCAGCCTGGGGGCGGCATCAGTCCTGGAAAGGTGCCCCCAGGGGCTGTTTCTGAGGTGCCCAGGGGCTGCAGTACCTGCCCACCAGGCCACGATGACACTGAGGTCTGAGCCTTGGTCCTCTGGCAGGGGCATCACAGGAACGTCGCACAGCTGATGCTTGTGGAGCGTAGTCTGACACATGAGTCAGCATGTGCCACAACACCACCATGGCAGGGACAGCTGTGCCCGGTGACCAGGGCAGGAGAGCGGGGAGGGAGGCAGAGGGGGGCCCGAGGTCCCTGCTGGTGTCCACTCTCTTCGTGCCCAACAGATGTGGCCCCACCTGGCACGCCCCCATCTTCTGCTGCAGAGTTTTTCCATTCGCCGAGAGTGAGCGATGAAAACCATGGTTTCCCAATTGCATCTTCTAGGCGACTGCTGGCTGCTGGCCGCCATCGCCTCCCTCACACTTAACGAAAAAGCACTGGCGAGAGTCGTCCCCCAAGACCAGAGCTTTGGCCCCGGCTATGCTGGGATATTCCATTTCCAGGTAAGCGGGGCCTGGCCATGGACGTGCCTCCTGGGTCCAGCATGATGCCAGGGACGTCCTTGGCTGCTGGGAAGCCACCCTAGCTGGGTGACAATGGCATCCCAAAGGGCACTGTCATGGATGACCTCCGTGAGCGCTGGACGAGGCGAGTCCTCTCAGAAGGTGGCAGCCAAGCTGGCAGTGACGTTTTGGCAAACCCAGAGGTCCACGTATTAAGGGAATATCAGGAAATTCTTGTGCTTTAGGCCTAAAACTACTACCTCTGTTAGGAACTGAATTTTTTCTCACGAACTGAGTCTCTTTATCGAGGAAACACAGATGTGGAGACCTGAGTAAGCTTAGAAACTGGAAACTCAGAGCAGCAGAGACGTCATCTGCTGAGGACAGAGCCCTACTTGTTCCCTGGACAAACGCACATGCACATGCATGTGAGCATATAAAAACACACGCACACACACCTGTGCGTGCACACACTCCCCTCGAGTCTGCCCCTGGCACGAGGGTCCACCTGTCTCACCACGGTCTCTCTCTGAAGGAGAATGGCCAAAACACCAGGGTAGAGGCTCCACCTCCGAGCAAGGAGGGAATGCGGGTGGGTGCAGGGGCAGCTGAGACACAGCCCGAGTGTGCGTGGGAGAGAGGAGCGGACCAAACCCTACCAGCCCCAGGTCTGAGATAGAGAGGGCCCATCAGGGCGCCGCGCAGTGTCCACGTGTCACTCCGTCCTGCTTCCGCTGGCTACGAGGGGTCCGCTCCAAGTCTTTGAGTCAATGTCAGGGGCAGGGTTGGATGCCCTCGCCCTGTCCAGGGGTCCCCATCACGTTTTATCCAATGAAGGAAGAGCAAAGTGATGCGCATTTGCAAATGGAGCTGGACCTGCCGAGTGACTCCCCCTAATTTCTGCCCCCCCCCACAGTTCTGGCAGCACAGTGAGTGGCTGGACGTGGTGGTGGATGACCGACTGCCCACCTTCAGGGACCGCTTGGTCTTCCTCCACTCCGCTGATCACAACGAGTTCTGGAGCGCCTTGCTGGAGAAAGCCTACGCCAAGTGAGTGCCGGCCCCCGTGAGCGAAGGCGCCAGCTCCGAGCCCACCCCTGCCCCGGGGCCTTCCCCCCGCCACCCCCACACTTTCTGCGGAGGGAAGACTGAGCTCGGGGTTTACACGTGTGGCTCCCTCGGGGCTGGAGGTGGGGATCAAGCGATTTTCCTGTCGTGGCGTCGGTGCCCAGCCTCGTGCACAGTGGTGCCACACATTCCCTTCCTCTCCCTGTGTCACGAATGCGGCCGTGGGCAGAGCTAGGAGGCGAGCAGAGGGGAATGAGGGTGGGCTGAGAACAGCTGGTCCTCCGGGCCCCCCGCCAGACCCTGTCGCCGCTCAAACATCCGGCTGCCGCCCCCGTGGAGAGACATCACATTATTTTCCTTTCAGAATGCTCCTTTCTTCCCATTAAACAAATGATGGTAAAATGCACCATTTTAACCATTTTCAAGCGCACAGCTCAGCGGCATTAAGTGCATTCACACTGCTGTGCGACCGTCACCGCCATCTGTCTCTAGAACGGTGTCGGGCGGCAGAGCTGCCAGTCTGCACCCTTACAGGCTGACACCCCACCCCCACCCCAGCCCCGTCCCACCCTTCCACTTTCTGTCTCTACGGATCCGATGGTCCAGGTTCCTCGCAGAAGTGGAATCAAGACCCCCCATTCTTGGCCTCATTGCCCTTGGTGGCTGGATTTCCAGTCCTTCAGCTTGTCGGCAAGAGGCCACAGCAGCCTGAGCTCTGTGCTCCGATGGCAGCAGGGCCCACCCACCTCGTGGTGAGGGAAGGCCCCTCTCAAGCTCCCCAGGAATTTCAAGCGGGGGAATCCCGTTTTAGGAGACAGGAACCAGGAGGAGCACCATGTCCCTGCCTCCGGGTGGGGTGCACAGTGGCACAAATGAAATGAGGTTCTGTTCACTGGATTCCACTCACCCTGAAGTCAACAGGACAGACTTTGGGGCCTTGAAGAACCACCGGAGGGGCTCCCTTCACCCTCCTGCCTCACTTGGCTCTGGGGACGCCCTCAGTGCCACCAGACAGGCTTGACGTGGGCCAAGGGGCACCCCTTCCAGCCACAGCAGGAGGGACCCAGCTTTGGTTCTGCCCTTGGGGACCCCGGTCGGGGCACTACCACGGGCTCCTCTCCAAGGGCTGCTCTGATGGTCCCTGGGGCTGGCTCAGCCCGGCTTCCTTCTCAGGGAGGCCAACACGGGGAAATCATTGTGGAAAGATGGGTCCAGGGACTCCAGCTAGTGGGAGTCAGCGGGATGTGAGGGCTAAGGCTTTTCCCTCAGAGAAAAAAAGAACAGCTTTCCTACAGAGAAAAATCTGTGTTTATTTTTTGATCATTAAAAGTGGCCAAAAATGGTGGTTGGGAGGACACCTCACCCAAAGGGATGGACAGATGGCAAACAAGACCATGGAAAAACGCTCGACGTCATGGGAAACTGCAAATTAAAGCATGCGTCCTGATACGCCCACAGCACCAGCTCGGACAAGGACGCGGAGTCACAGGAGCCCCCATTCATGGCTCTCGAGGATGTGGAATGACTCTGCCATCTTGGCAGACACCTGGACGGTCTCTTCAAAGCTAAATACAGTCTTAACAAATGATCCAGCCACTGCACTCCTGGGCAAATGAGTCAGGTTAAGACTTGTGTCCACACAACAACTGTCACATGGGTGTTTAGAGCAGCTTTATCCATCATCGCCCGGAACCGGAACCAGCAAGAGGCCCTTCAGTAAACAAAGGGACAGACAAACCATGGCCCATCCAGACCACGGAATACTCTTCAGTGGTACCAAGAAATGAACTACCGAGCCATGAAAAGACACGTACGAATCTTAAGTGCATATTTACCAAGTGACAGACGCCAACTGAGAAGGCCACCTACTGTGTGACTCTAACTCTGTGACATCTGGAAAAAGGAAAACTACAGAGACAGCATGGAAACTATGGATACAACTCTGAGACCATGATCAGCAGTTGCCACAAGCTCCGGGGAGGAAGGGAGGAGCAGGCGGAGCACAGGGAATATCTTTAGGGCAGGGAAACTATTCTGCAGGATACTGGGATGGTGAGTACCCGACACCATGCATTTATCAAACCCACAGACCTCGACAGCACAGAACAACTCACCCAGGGAGCAGGGGGCCTAGGAGTAAATGCAGACTGACGGCATCTAGCTGTGTCTGAGGCTGGCTCACTGAAGGGGGAGGAGAGAGGTGCCAGCCTAGTAAAGCTGGAAATGAATGGTGCACGTGACACCGAAAGACAGAGAACGTTCCTCCACTCCCACCAGGGTTGGGCCCTGGTGTCTATGAACAGAGACAGAGAGAGAGGCTCTCATTTAAACCTCACAGCAGCCCTGGGAGGGAGAACACAGCCATCGCCTTGTTCTGTAAATTCCGGAAGTGGGTTGCCCAAGATTACTGCACTTGTATGTGGTGGGGCTGGAACTCGAACCCGCAGCCAGACAGGGACCAGAGGCCATGCTCTTTACCAACACACCGCGCTGTCTCTTGGAGGAGCGCTCAGGGTGTGTTGTTTCCATTGGATCCCACCCTCCCTCCGCACCACCCAGCCTGGGCCTGCCGCGAGAGTTAGGGAAAGACTGGGGGGGGGCGCCACCTGGTGGCCGCGCTCTTCCCGGCCGCAGTCCCCACGCTTCCCTGCGTCCTTGCAGGCTGAACGGGAGCTACGAGGCTCTGAAGGGGGGCAGCACCATCGAGGCCATGGAGGACTTCACCGGGGGCGTGGCGGAGACCTTCGCAACCAGAGAGGCTCCGGAGAACTTCTATGAGATTCTGGAGAAGGCCTTGAAGAGGGGCTCCCTGGTGGGCTGCTCCATTGATGTAAGTGGCTCCTGTCCGGGCACTGGGCTGTAGCCAGCAGTCTGAGACAGGACTTTCAGTGGGGGCAGGGGGGTATTCATGTTAAGTAAATGTTTATTTAATTAAAACAAAAGCTGTTATTTGATGTTTTTCAAATTACAAAGGTAAGATATACTCGCTGTATCAGGTGAAACAATCCTGAGATTGCCCTGTGGGCACAGTTCTGCCTCCTCCCCCGCCACCCGCCTTGCGCGGCCTGACACGTGCCCTCACCCCTCCCCCTGGCTCACACAAGGGGGCGCATGTATATGCACATACACACACATATATGCACAAATGGGTGGGTCGGCTCGGTTTCACTACATTGGACCTTCCTGTATACTCTCTAGAAACCTGCTTATTTTGCTTCATCTATCATGAAAGAACAATCAGCAGATAGAAATCTGACAGCTTTTTAAGAATTTTTCTAGGTACACACCCATAGATGATTTTGCCTCGTGTGTTTCTGAAACCTACTCGAGTTTTCTGTCTCCCCTCGGGACTTCGTTCTCGCCGGCAAACAATGTTTCCTCTGTGCCTGCGAGCGCGTGACAGTCGTACTTAACGCTGTCGTGCGCTCCCCGCTGCCTCTCCGTGTGTGCGATGGCGCGTCTCTCGCGTGCTGCCGAGAGACGAGTGACGGGTCAGCCAGGTTGTTCTGTTTGGAGGCGGGAAAGTAAACTGATTGCTAGGGTCTCCTCACCTGGAAAAGACTGGGAGTTGCTGACTGTCACTGCTGACCACCACGGTGTGTCCTGGGTGCCTACTTCACATGCCCTGGGCACAGGGACGTCCCCTCGGGGCATGGGAAAGGCCGGGTGGGCCTGGAGCGCCATCTGGTGGGGTAGCACGGGCCTGACACACCCGACGGGCCCAACGCTGCTCTCCTGTGTTTTAGATCAGAAACTCTGCAGAATCAGAAGCCCGGACGCCTTTTGGTCTTATTAAGGGCCACGCCTACACTGTGACGGGAATTGACCAGGTAGGTGACGTGAACCTTGGTGGACAGGGCACAAGGACAGATCCAGCGATGCCTGTCCCCTGTGCTCACTTAGCACCAGACAGCTCAAGCCCACTTCCGGGCATTGCAGAGCGAGGCTCGTTGAAGGAGCCAGGTGGGTGTCGAACAGCAAAGCCAGACGGGAGAAGCGTGTGCCTCTGCCACGGCACCAGATGCACTTTGCCGGTGTGAGAGCCTGGTCTTTGATTTTTATTTTCTTCCCCAGTTCCAGTCCTGTAAGAGTCTGGGTTCTCCGGAGAAACAGAACCGATAGGAGACAGGGCTAGAGGTAGAGAGAGACAGACAGACAGACAGAGAGACACAGAGAGAGAGTGAAATGGAAAGAGAGATTGAGATTTATTATGAGGAGTTGTCTCATGTGCTCATGGGAGCTGAGAAGTCCTGTGATCCGCCATCTGTCAGCTGGCAACCTGGCAGTGCGGTTCTAGCCCAAGTGCAAAGAGAGGCCCCAGAACCAGCAGAAGCAAGGCTCTAAGTCCTAGTGCAACAGCAGAAGGGGACCGAAGTCCCAGCCTGCACTCAGGTGGAGAGCGCAAATTCTCCCTTTTTCTACTTTTTTGTTCTATTCTGACCTTCAGCTGATTGCACAGACCCCAACGACACTGGGGACGGCCGTCTGCCTCAGTGAATCAAATGCTCACTTCACCCTGAAACACCCTTACAGACGCACCGGAACCCTGTATAACCAAACACTCGGGTACCCCACGACCCAGTCAGGTTGACACATACAACCAGTCGTCACAAAGACGCTTCTCCACAGCTGTCGTCCAGGGTGGGACCCATCCCTGGGCCCACCTGCGGAGGGCTCGGGTTCGGAAGGGAGCCCCTTGCGGGACACGCGGGAACGAGAAAGGCAGAGGACCAAGACAGAGGCAGACAAGAGGCCATCGCTGCACCGGCTCAGGCTCCAGTCCAGCGAGGTCCAAAGGCCCGTGGTGGCCCGCTCAGCCTGCAGACAAGTCTCAAACCAGTCTGTGGAGGGCACAGGCACTGCGGACCTCTGCCTGTTGCTGCCCATGCTCTGAGCACTCTCCACGTGAGCGGGAGTGAAGTGTGAGGCAGGAAGCACCAGTCCCCGCACATCCCCAGGACCCTGAGCAGCGCGGTCAAGGTGGGCGATGCCCGCGGGGCATTTAGGATTGCGGGTCCGTGTGTCCGCTCCTCTCCCCCACCTTCTCCCCAGGCCTCTCTGGTCCCTTGGTGGAGGAGGCTGCAATTTCTAATGGTAGATCTGGACGCTGTGCCGAGTAACCGAAGAAACTCTCCGTCTCCTGTGACGCTCTGTCCAAGTGCGCTTTCTTCTCCCCACCTGCAAGGACTTTACCCTGCCTGCCCGTTTCAGTCAGTGGCCCTCTGGAACGGCGCGCTGGAGAGGGCGCACCGACAAAGGACGCTTTCTCGTGGAAAACACCACTGGTGCCACATGCACGAGGACACGCTGTTCTGAGAGCTCGGTGTCCGGTAGCTGGTGAATTACTTCCACCTCCTCCCTCCAGAATCTTTGAACAGTGCACGCGTCCCTTCCCTGCTGCAGAGTGGGACAGACGTCACAGCAGACACGTCTTTTTTCACCGGCTCAAGCGTTCTCCGCATGGACAGCAGAGACCCTCCCGTCACACCTGATGGGCGGGGGGCAGGAAGGTGGCTGATCAGAGTTAGAGGACTGGGAGGTGACTTCTGCTTATTGTCGTGTGAATTCACAGCATGTGTTTATGTTCTTATCATTCATCTGTAAGATGCTAAGGATGGAGAAAATTCAGGACAGCCCTGAGATGCCTACATTCTGAGCATTCTGTGATGCGTTCTCAGGGAGATACATTCTGAGATGTGTGTAGTGAGGCACTTTTGTGGCTGTGTGAACCTCATAGAGTGAGCACACTCACACCAGCCTGGATGGTACGGGCTGCTGCACACCTAGGCCCCCGGGTGTGCCACCTGGTGTGTGCGGTTCATCGGTGCCTGAAAGGTCATTACGAGCACGTGATTAATAGTTCGTGAAAACTCTCCAGTCGCTACGCTGGGTGCTGAGGACGCACAGATAAGTAAGACCTGGCCCCCACCTCTAGGGAGAGGCCAGTCTAGAGAGAAAACTCATTCATCTGAAGACTCATGTGGACTAATGACTTGCTGATCACAGTTCTACTTTATTTCCCAGATTCAGCATCACCAGTCTGGGGTGGTTAATATAACGTCTCTGGTAACTCAAGCCTTTCCATTCAATAGGAATTAGAAAGTTCCCAGGGCCCAGGAAGAAGTGATGAGTTTTGACACGTCTTCAGCGTGTTGCCATAGTCATGGGGCTCTTGGTCGCGCCAGGCCAGGCTGGAGCTCGTGGACGAATTTGCTGTTCCACAGTAGTCCGGTGCTTTCTCTTCCAGGTCAACTTCCGAGGCCAGAGAACCAAGCTCATCAGAGTGCGGAACCCGTGGGGCCAGGTGGAGTGGAACGGGTCCTGGAGCGACAGGTGGGTCCCGCCCCCTCTCTCTGGCAGATTGCCCCTTCTTGGTGTTCATGGGTCCCAGGGACCAGGCTGGCCTGTGCAGGGGTCGAAGGAGGAGCCATTTGTCTACAGCGCTCTCCTGGCTCTTATTCAGGGCCCTGTCCTGCCTCTCGGCACTCCACCTCGGCCTTGAGGTCTCTCTTGCTGTCCGACTTGATTCTCAAGGACGATTCTTAGTGCTTCTCTTTAACTCCCTGCTGGATGTTTCTCCCAGTGAGAGCTCGCGCCCCCGTGGGGACCTCCCGCATCCCAGTGCTACCATGAAAGGTGTATCTCCCGGCTGAGGGGGTCCAGGAAGTAGCGTCTGTGGGTGTGCACGCACACACGTGCTGTGGGTGGGGTGGCAGGGAGTGTGTTTGGTGTGAGAATCCCTGAAATATTGCCACGCAGGTCACCAAGGTCTTCTTTCTAACGGTTGCTGTCCCCAGCGGTCCAGCAGAGAGACGGGAAGTGGAGCAGGGAATTTGTCCGTCACCGAGCCGTTAACCGGGGCTACTCGTTTGGCCCTCACTAAAAATAAGGGTCCGCCTTCCTGGTTGCGTCCCCTCCTCACCCCTTAGGAAGTGGCCCAGGTGACTGGGATCAGGGGGTTTCCCTGTGCTCTGGCAGCGCCCACCTGGAGCGGTCTGTCTGTCTCTCTGCCACTCCTCGTCCCTCCTCGGGGGCCTCTGCTGCCCCCCTCCCGCCCACTGACTGTTTGAGGGGCCCAGGGAGTCCTGTAGCAAGTCTGAGACTCGAGTGACACTGAGTTGGCGTTCGTCCTCAGCTCAGACAAAGCCGCCAGGTCACCAACCATCCTGGTGTCAGAGGCTTTGTGAACCAGGCTCCAGCCTGGGGACGTAGCACACACCTTGGGGACCAAGGACAGAGGAGGGTGAGACCAGCCGCCTCTCCTGGTGGAAACAGAAAGAGCAGGAACATTGAAACGACAGTACCGGTGCCGCTCCCTCTCACGGACAGGCCTGCAGAGCCCCTCGCTTTAGGTACCACCTCTACCTTCTCCCGCGAAGCGTGCAGAGCGGGAAATGAAAACAGCACGTTTTCACAGGAGTCCAGGCGGGAATCAAGCTTGCCTCCCACTGCCACGCAGCCTCAGGGCGACAGGCCCACCCTGACCCTGCCTGTCTCGAGCATAGGGCCGAAGGCTCAACTTAGCCCGCCTGCCCCTACTCAGCATGTGGGCACCCAGAAGCTGGTGGCTCAGACAGGGAATGACGGCTGGCAGCCCTGGCACAAGGGATCTGGAGAGATGTTCCTCTCCCGCACTCCCACCTCAGGTCCAGATCTGCAGGGGTGAGAGAGGCGGCCATGATGGCTGCAGCGCCGCAGTGCCGGTGACTCAGTCTGACCCGTGTGGAGGCGGTCATGGGGTCGCAGACACTCAGCGGACTTGGAGGCTGCTCACCTGAGCCCTCTCGTCCACAGGACGGGTGTGAATCCTCGCTGGCTGCCTAGAGGGGCCAGGCAAAGGAGGTACTTGGCACATCAAATGCCCAGTGTGGGTGGATAATAAGGCATTATTATCACCTCTCAAAGGGTCAGTTTATAAATGAAGAGGAGGGGTCAGACCCTTGCTCCAGGCCATGGCTTTCAATCCGCTGGGCGCGTCCAGTCAGGCTCTCTGTGCTACACTGTGATGGTCCCGTGATCGTGGTCCACCAGGGGGGATAGTGGTCTCGAGGGCCTTTCCCCATCAGCGGCCGGCCAGCCTGTGGATCCCCAGCACGTCTCTGGGGCCCAGTTAGTAGCCACTGGCCGGGAACTGCTCCCTCTGACACACACGCGGCTCCCAGGGCAGGACTACTCCTCCAGGCGAAGCTGCTGAGGTTTGGGCTGCTGCCCGTGACCTGCACCTGACCCTGACCCTGACACTGACTGTGTTCCCCCCCAGCTCCCCCGAGTGGCGTGCCGTTGGCCCAGCTGAGCAACAGCGCCTGCACCACACCACTCTCGACGACGGAGAGTTCTGGTACAGTGCTGCCTCTGTGTTCATTTCCGTGTTAACCGCACCCCTCCTTGTGAGTGCGGCCCACGGTCCTCGGGGGCAAGGGACCCTTTCTTCCCCCCTTCCTTCCTTCCTTCCTTCCTTCCTTCCTGTTATTTACTTATCTAATGTAAATCAAACAATTCTGTCTCAAACCCCTTCTGTGCACCTAGGTTGGCAGAGAACATAATCGGTTACGTTTTGAGGAGCTCACCCCACCTCCAGGCTTGTTTGGGCCTCAGGGACCTACAGTGGTCCAGCGAAGGTGGGGCAGGGCCTCCGGCCTCCAGCACCGCTCCCCAAGCCCTCCGACTTCACATGGGGAGTGTGAAGACTGGTGGCCCAGGGTTCAGAGGCTCCTCCCTGCACATGTGCCTTGAAGACAGGGACCCTGGAAGGCGGATACCTCGAGAGCATCTAAAAACATAGACCTGAGTGAGAAGGAACTGTGCCCAATCTGGACTAATCTATGCCTGATCTTCATTTAATGAGAACATTTTTTAATTATTGTTTACAAAATCTACATTTTATTGTTTACAGTTGTCCCAGAGGTCCCCTGCAGCCCCCCGCGCCCATCCCTGCTCCCACTCCTTCGAGCTCTGGGCTGCAGGCACCCAGATGTTCTCCGTCTGGTCCCTTCACCTTCTTGCAGCCGCCCACCTGCGCCCTCCCTCGTACAGCTGTCAGTCTGTGTCACGTTTCTGTGCCTCTGATTCTGGTTTGCTCAAGTGAAACAAAAAATGTTTAGTGAGCCTTTGTTCAAGAAGGTTTTTTCCAATCTTAGTCCTTCCCATGGGGTCCAGAAACGGCGGGCTCTCCTGACCCTGCAAGGCCACACTCTCCGACCTCTGGCTCTCTTCGCTGTCATGTGCTTAAACCAGTCTATTCCTGCCAAAGACTGTCTCTTTCTTGTAACACCACCTTAAATACAGCTAGTGAAGACCAGCAGACATGAGTATTTCGTCTCTTTCCATTCTGTCCCCAGAGCACAGCCCAGGGGGCACTTACCTGCTCTGTCTTCCATATATATTTACAGACAACAGAGTTAGCAATTACTTTACCATCCACAGCATGAATATCTGTTTTCCAGCTCCAATATTTCCTTGCAACCTCCTGCCCAGTGGCTGAGCGGGTATCCCCTGTTTAGAATTGTTACGGTGGCTTCATACTTCGGGGACCCAGGGCAATACCAGCTGCTGCAACAAATAGGCTCGAAATGTATGAAGACACAGTGCAGCCCGGATGATTTCTCACTGGCTGTAACGGTCCAGGAGGCCATTCCCATTTGGTGGTAGCTGCCTCCAGGCAGTGATTCAGGGACCCAGCCCCTCTCGCCGCCGTGTGGCTCCACCCGCCCTGGAGTCACAGTGTCATCCGCAGGAAGCCAGCAGCAGAGGAAAAAAGGGGGAGACTGGAGAAGATGTCCCCACTTCCTAAAAGCCTTGACCCGGAGGTGACACGTCACTGCTTGCTTCTCACCCTGGACGGAGGGGGCGGGGTACAGTCCCCAGGCTTTGCCATCTCTGCCTCAGGAGCCATAAAGTTAAAAGCAGAAAAAAATGTGGAAACCAAGCAGAGTATTCGAGAGATTGATCAGCTGTGGAATTGGACATTAGACACAAATGGACCTTAAATTTGGGGTACAGAGGCTCTGGGTGAAGGAGTTCCATGAAAAGAGCAAAACTTGCAGAAAAAGTGCAGAGGCCGGGAAGGAGTGTCCTCACACACTGTCGAACATGAGCAGGAGGTAGGAAGCAGGGTCTGAGAGGCCGCCTGTGACCCTCAAACCTGGCCGAAGGCAGGACCGCGGCAGGGGCTGTGAGGAACCCACGGCAGGAGGCCCGGCATGGACAGATGTCCTCGGTCTCTGTGCCTGGCCGGCCAGGCCTCCCCTGGCCTGCTCCCCATGGGCACCCTGCCCCGCACCCTCCTCCTTCCCCGGACTTTGCTCTCTCTGTAGCACTTAGATGACCAGCCTATATTTGTACCTTTTTAAAACTACTTTTCTCATCCTTTTCTTAACTTCTTTGGGTGTGTTTTTGGTGTCCCCACACCTGCGGTCTCCCCACTCCAGGAGGAGGGGTGGGCGGATGCCTGCGCCGCCCTACCACCACGGCCGCCACATTGTGTCCCTCCGCCCCGTGCAGGATGGCCTTCGGTGACTTCTCGGCCCACTTCGACAAGGTGGAGGTCTGCAACCTCACGCCCGACGCCCTAGAGGAGGACGCCCCGCACCGGTGGGAGGTCACGGTCCACCAAGGAAGCTGGGTGCGGGGCTCCACGGCCGGGGGCTGCCGCAACTACCTGGGTTGGTAGCCTGCCCGCCTGTCTCTCTGGCCTTCCCAAGGGTCCAGTCCAGCCGGGGGTCGGCAGTGGGCCCGGGCCAGGACCCTAGAGAGACCCTGACCTCGGGCGGGGTTGGACGGTGGGATGTCAGGAGTGATCAGGAAAGGCCGCTGGGAAGACTTGAGAGGAAGCTGGGCCGGAATGGCTCGGGGAAATGCCCTTGTTTTACCACTGAGGTTATTTCCCATCTCAAGGGACAGAAAACACAGCGCACACTTGTCCGGCAGCGGAAAGGGCCGTTGTCCTCATAGCTAAAAAGTTCAGAGGAGTAGGGTGGCCTTGGACCTGTTTGTTGTTCTCTGCTCTGCGCTCTTTCTCCTGTTCCCTTCCTCCTGCGCCTGGCTCTCTTTATAGCCACAGCGAGAGCTCCTACATGTCGTTAAACAAAGGTCCTCCACTTCCTTCTCATTGGGAATTCCTCGAACCCACCCTGCCTGTTGAAGGGCTGGTTCGCTCTGTTCCTGTTCTGTGACAAGAGCGGGGCTGGCCTCGATCAGCTGGAGCTCGCCCTTGGAGCTGGGCAGGAGGCTGATTGGGCTCAACCTGCCCAACCCCCTGAGCGGGTGCGGGCACAGCCGCAGGAGCCCTGCTCTCCCCTATGAAATGCCGCAGGGGAAAAGTCAGATGGCACAGACGTATGAACTGGACCCCCGAGAAGGGACTCGGTTCCCAAAAAGGGGGAAGTGAGCAGAACACTGCTTGCTCACAGGGCGTCTAGAAAGTAGGGCAAGATGGTGAATGGAACAGGGAGAGAAGAAACTGTCTGCCCGGGTTTGGGAGGACGGGGTGAGCTGCTTGAGGGGGTGTGTCTGTGTGTGTGTGTGGGGGGGGCCCTTAATGTCGTTTTAAAAGGAGGAAGAGTGATCTGCCTCTTTTGCGCGGCAGACACCTTTTGGACCAACCCGCAAATAAAGCTGTCCCTGACGGAGAAGGACGAGGGGCAGGCGGAGTGCACGCTGCTTGTGGCTCTGATGCAGAAGGACCGCAGGAAGCTCAAGAGGTTCGGCGCCGACGTGCTGACCATTGGCTACGCCATTTACCAGGTGGGTGGGGGTCAGCTGCTGCTCAGAGTTTGCCCTCTGAGTCCTAAATTCTCGGACCCTCTGTGGGTCCATGCCTGAGACCCCACCCGTGGCCAGGCTGCAGCCCACACCTTTCCCATTGCAGTGCCCGGGCAAAGAGGAGCACCTGAGCAAGGACTTCTTCCGGTACCACGCGTCCCGGGCCAGAAGCAAAACCTTCGTCAACCTGAGAGAAGTCTCCGACAGGTTCAAGCTGCCCCCCGGGGAGTACATCCTGATTCCCAGCACCTTCGAGCCCCATCAGGAAGCCGATTTCTGCCTGAGGATCTTTTCGGAGAAGAAAGCCGTCACCCGGTGAGTACTAGGTGCCAGGATCCATCTCGCTCCAATGGCTCATTCCCAGAGGGGCCTGTTCATCCTCTTGGCACCCCTGCTTTCCGTCACTGTGTTCCCCTGAGCGTGTGAGCAGCAAACCAAGGTGTTTCCAGCAATCTCCCCAGGCAGAGCACATCCAAGCACGCACCCCACCCCAGCCCACTGTGGTCAGGGATCTACTGCCTGGGGAGGGCGTTTCAGACACCCTCCTTTTTATTCCCACCCAGTTTGCTCTATAATCTTTAAAATCCCCCCACGAACGTTTAACCCTCAGTGGCTGCGTGGCCGTCTCCAACAATCACGGGTCTCCTTGGCGACGTACAGCTTATGGGGAGGAATAAGCTGTACACTGCTCGGCTCCAGGGACCTCGGGGACTCTGCTGTTGTCCTACATAACTCTTCACAGATGTCCCCGTTAAAGCACACCCAGGAACCCGGAATGACTGCAGCTTAGCTTTTCCTCCTAGAAACCCAGAACGTGCACGTTCTCCTTGGGGGGAGGCTGGGCTGCCGCCCTGTCTCCCTGCTGGGCAGGCTCCGAGTGGGGAGGGGAGGGCTTGTGCCTGGACTCTGTGGACCCTGTGAAGTGTCAATGCACTGCAAAGTGGGGGTCTGGTGGGACAGAAATAGCCACACCTCCAGGCCCTTAACGCTGCAGACCCTAATGGGGAAGCTGGTGCACCCCTGAGTCAGCCTGCTTTCTGCCTCCACAGGGACCTGGACGGAGATGTGGACGTTGAGCTTCCTGAGGTGAGCCTTCTCACGGCACTCTGGAGGGTGGGGCTCGGTAGCTGTCCTGGAGCCTGTCTTTGCAACCGAAGCGTCACACAAAACTCAGAAGTTCAGGGAGTGGTTACCTGGGATCAGGTAAGCACCCTGATCCTCCCGTCCCGGAAAGCAAGACTGCCTCCTAACTTCGCATCGCCCAGCAGGAAGCTGCTGGGAGTGAGCTATGTGCTGCGCACTCGCTCTGCTACCTGAGTAGCAGCTGCTGCTTCCAGAGGGGACGCGATAGCTTTAGAATGTAGTCGATTGCAGAGAAACAGTTAGCAAAAAGGAAATGAGAGAGGCCAGCAGATTCTTCCACTGCGGACGTGGGGGAACATGTTACTCTTTCCCTGTGTTGCATGTTGGGGGGTAGGGACTGGTTTTCTCCTTGTCCCGGGGAGCTCAGGTGTAGCGGGAACAGCCCAAACCCCCGCCCCAGTAGCAGTCCCCTGCTCTCAGAGGGGCACCTGCTGCCCTTGGATCCCTCTCTGGGTGGTAGCTTATGGATGGGCCCCAAGACAAAGCAAGGCAAACTCCCAAAACACTTGCTGGCTTTTTCCTCCATCCTCTGCACCCAGCTGCATGCCCGATGCTAGGAACAGACTCCTGCCCTCCCAGACTTGCCCCTCAGCACCGGTGACTGAGTAGCCAATTCAGACGAGGGTGCTGAGTACGGAGACAGAGCAAGCACAGGGAGCAGAGACAGGCCTGGCTGGATCCTAATTCAGTCAGGCGTCTGCTGCCTTCAGCACTGTCCTCTGTGTGGCCAGGAGGGCTCAGCCAGGCCACTGACAAGTCCTTCCGAAGGTCCTTCCAAGGAGCCCCCACAAGGAATCGTGGGGGTGCTGCTACTGTGCCCGCAGGGCCAGCTCCTCTGGGCAGCACACATGTCTCCTGGCTGGGAGGTCCCCGCTCCTCCCTCGGTGGCAGCCGTCTGGCCCAGCCTCTTCTTTCCGGTTCTTTCTATGGTACAGCAGGTGCCAATGCCTTTTCAGTGGCTCCATGCGAGCTCCTCTGTTTCCTTCTCAGCCTCCGAAGCCGACTCCACCGGCCCAGGAGACGGAGGAGCACCGGCAGTTCAGGGCCCTGTTCGAGCGCATCGCCGGGGAGGTGAGGTGCACGGGGCGGTGTTGGGGGGAGGCTGCCCAGGCCTGGGTCCCCATGGTGCCCCCAACCCAGGGTCCCAGTGACAAGGGTGTTTGTCAGCAGCACTTCCTAGAAGCTGCTGCCAAGGTGTGGGGTGGGGGGCTAGTCACAAAGTAAGATGAGCTAGAGGCCCTAGAGACAGCCTCCCCCCCACCCCCGTGCCTCTCACGCCCGGGTGGGGGAGCTGGGGCGCCCACAGGACGAAGGGCCGGTGCACGGAACCTTCCCAAGGCGGCTCCTCTGAACTCTGCTCAGAAATCACGGCCCTCTCCCCACTCTGCTTAAAGGCGGTGTTCGGGCCACTGTTAAATTACAAATGCAAACAGCATTTTGTCCCTTAACCCCAGGGCCACAGGGGCCACCAGGGAAGAAGAAAATCTGTCCCTTTTCTCCCCAGCCCCATTCCTGCCCTCTCTGTCACTCAGCTTGCCTGCTGGGTTTTCCAGGTCTCTGCTCAGGCCTCCATCCTCCGAGAAACTGCCCCCTCCGTGTCCCCGTCAGGCCCCTCCGTTGGTAGCCATAAGTAAAGGTAGCCCGGGAGCCAGTTCATGCCAACAAGCTGATGACTACATTAGTTCCCCATCCCCGACCGGGCGTCTGAATTGTCGGAGAGAGACACCTGAACCTGGGGGACACGGGCCTAATGTGACAAGTCAGGGAGACTTGGGGACCATGGTCTGGGGTGGAGAAATGTGAAGACCTGTGGGGCTTTGTCTAAACCACAGCGGGCAGGGGGCAGGGAGCAGGTGAGGGTGGCGGGGTGGGGGGAAGGCCCAGCCTTGGGCAGTCTGGAGGACTGGCCTGGTGAGTCAGTGCCTCCCCTCCCGGGAGTGGAGCGGGTGGTGGGGAGGGACAGAGGTACCAGAAATAGAGATCTGGGTTTGGATGGGAACGGGGACTGAGAATTCGGACTCCCGCCCTGCTCCTCTTCCCACCAGCCAGCCAGACACTGGGATGCTTGGCTCCTCTGTTCAATAGGGGGTTGGGCTGGATCCAAGGTTCTTCCTTGGGGCTGACCACCCCCAACCCCCGACGGCCCAGCTCCCAGGCCTCAGAAGCCTGGGGGAGGAGCCTGGGCAGACTTCCATGAAAATAACTCCACCGGTTACTTGCTGGTTCGCTGGTTCAAAACCCTGGGATAAAAGAGGCCTAAGTCCCTGCTACTTGGACCACCATACGCATAACCACCGCCTGGGCCTCCAGAAAGTGTGGGAGGTGGGGGCAGGCTTAGGACTCTGCATTCCTAACCAGCTCCTCAGGGCTGAGGGTGCTGAGATTTAGCAGGATTTCAAGGAACGCCCAAGGTCAATGGTTCTGAAGTTCACCCCTAGAGGCTTTGAAAATAAGAGCCATAAGTATCAGCCCTCCCGACGGTACTGGTGCCCAGGGTTGGCCCCCAGTGTGGGCGTTTCAGGGTTCTCCAGGCTCTGCTGCAGCATAGGGAACTGGGAGCTCAAACCCACGCGGCCTCCGGTGTAAGAATCTTGTGGGAGCTTTAGGTCAGGGGCGGGGAGCATCCCGGCCTGGCCCAGTTTTCTCCGCCTCCTCTGGCTCGGGTCTCAGTCAGGTCCCTGAGCAGCGAGGTGGCTGCAGCCACAGGGGACACTCATCTGGACCTGCCGCAGGCTCCTGAGAGCCGGTCTGTCACTTGAGCCAAAGCAAGGTCAGAATTTTAAACAAACTCACTGCCGAGGGCCACAGGAAGCAACCGTCTCCACTTTAATGACAGGACTTGGAGGTGAGTGCGGAAGAACTCGAGTACGTTCTAAATGCTGCGCTGCGAAAGAGTGAGTGCTCACCCCGCCCCCGCACCCCCATCGGGCCTGGGCTCCCAGGAGGCGACCTAGGACAGCACGCGCCCGCAGGGTCTCAGCTCCCCAGGCCCTGCTCCCCCGGCCCGTCCTGCTTTTCAGGGCTGACGCTGGACAGACTTTAAAGAGCCTCCATGGTTTATTTCCTGATCACAGAAGTGATGCGGGTTTACGTTAGCAAATCCTACAAAGTGCAGAAAAACCTAAAGACACAGATCAAATTGCCTATAATCTTGCCATGCAACATCGATGTCCACATATGTGTGTGTGTCTTTGTGTGTTCACATCATGTATGTAGTCTGTGTGTCCATGTACACACACACACTTAGTACGGAGTTACAGACACAGTTTGTATTTTAACCCGTCAGCTTCGAGGTATAATTCCCAGGCTGTATACGTCCCCCAGGTACAGTGTCCAGTCCGGCGGTTTCTGCCGCGCTCACGGAGGCGTGCCGCTGTCACCACAGTCAGTCTAGAACATTCTGTCCCAGAAAGAGACCCCTCACCCCGCTGCCGCTACCCCCAGCCCCTGGCACACACTCGTCTCCTGTCTGTTTCTATAGATCTGCCTGTCCAGGCTTTTGCTCTAAAAGGACCGACATAATATGTGAAATATTACGACGGGCTCCTTTCACTCGGCAGAACGCACAGCTGCAAACACACGGCCCGTGGGCCGAGTGCGGCCCTCCACCTTGTTTTATCTGCCCAGCTCCTTGTTTCTCCCCGGCAGCAGTGCCAAGCTCCTTGCCCCTAATCAAGGAGTAGCTACATTTACACAGTCCTAAAATTACATTCAGCCCTTTGAAGGCAGCCACGAGGCTGCTGCGGTCCCCGGTGAAAGTGCGTTTGACACCCCAGCCTGACAAGTTCGAGGGCGGCCCACCTGTGGTGTGTGTTGGCATTTCATCTCCTTTTACAATGGCCAGGTGACCGTGCAGCGCTGTCTGAGTCTGCCGCCACCGACGAACACTCAGGGGCGGCCGCTTTGCTGCCGCGAACACCCGTGTGCAGGTTATTTTGTGGATATGAGTTCTCCTTTCTCTGGGGAATAGTGTAGCTGAGGGGATGGCTGGCTCGTGGGGCAGCTGTATATTTAATGTTTCGAGGACACGCCCAACGGTTTGCCCAAGGGATTTTCACACGTCCACACTAGTAGTGTGTCAGTGTTTGAATTTCTCCCGTTTTCCAGGTCATTAAATATGCTTCACAAACGTGACCCTTCAGAGTTGGGTGACACTGTACTAACGTATCATGTGGACATGACTTATTGCCTTTCCAATGGTCACTTAGATCATAGACATGATCTAAGCCATTATAATGGCCAATCTTTGCCATTATAAATAATCTGAGGATAAAATTTTAACTGGTAGTTCTTTGCTTGGGATTCTTAAGACTAAATAACGGATGGAAGGATATTTCCATTTGTAAGGGGTTTTTCATATTTTGCATATTTCCCCCAAAAAGACTGTGCCAACTTCCACTCCTAAGGGACCCTGAGGGAGTGAGCATGTAGCATCCCCGACCCCCAGCAGCCCCAGATCTAACCGCACTGCCGGACTTGCCGCAGATGGAAATAGGCACGTTTTCAGGGGTGATCTGAACTCCATTTGCACCTGTCATTTCAGAAAAGGGCATCAGATTCAAGCAGCTCAGCCTGGTCTCCTGTAAAAACATTATTTCGCTAATGGACGTATCCTTCCCCACACGGGGGCTTCACCTGGGCAGAAGCAGGTGCTGAGTGTGTCCAGGAGGGTGGCACTCCCACCCGGCAGGGCGGTCTCCTCCACAGCAGTGACCAAGCCAGGGGGACCCCTGGCTGGAACCAGGGACAGAGTCAAAGGCACAGGCTGCCCAAGGATGGGAGTGTTTCTGAGGGGACTTAGGGATCTTGCTGTTATTTTGGGGCCCCACGCAAGGGAATCAAGGGGGTCTTGTGTGTTTTCTCAAACCTTGTGATGTTAATGCCATCTCACCCCTGCCAGGGCCCCTCTTCAGAGACTCCCAGTGTCATCACTAAACCACCCCCCTCAAAGCCCTGCACCTGTGTCCCCCCCAGTCGCCCTCGCCAGCCCTCTGACCCTCCCCCCTGCAGTGGCAGCCACAGGTCCCAGGAGGAGCCTCAGGCTGCAACGTGCTCACGTTTTTCCTTAACACACTCGGCACAGACCAGCGGCAACGGGAAGCTGGAGTTCAATGAATTCAAGGTGTTCTGGGACAAACTGAAGACGTGGATAGTACGTAACCTGGCGAGCACACGGCCTCTGCAAGCCGGGGGGGGGGCGCAAAGCAGGGACACCGGGTGGGGTTCCAGCACTCGCTGCTGCTGTCACGGAAGTGTCTCAGTGCAACCGCCCCAGTGAAAAGAAAACTAAAGAGACCACCTTCCTCTGGGGGGCTTCCCCAACTGCTGCCTCCCCTCCTGTGCTGGCCGCCCCCCGGTGGCCCCCATGAGGCGCCTTCCGGGACTCCGGGGTCCTCACAGCTCCTGCCACCCTCCTGCAGGACCTTTTCCTTCGGTTCGACGCCGACAAGTCTGGCACCATGTCCTCCTATGAACTGCGCACTGCCCTAAGAGCCGCAGGTAAAGCAGCGCCCCTTCTCCATGTCCGGGGGTCTGTTCTGTTCTGTTTGTCTGTGTATTTCATTCTTCAGATCCCACATGTGAGTGGGATCATGTGGCATTTGTTTTTCTCTGTCTGACTCATTTCACGGAGCTTAATGCTCCCTAGGTCCATCCAAGCTGTTGCGTTCTTCGAGAAATGCTATTTCTAGAGCCCCCCCAGCACCTTGAAACTACAATGCCCTTGAGACACTGCCACTCACTGCAGGTGTCCCGGCCAGAATCCCCAGCAGGAGCCCATAGGCAGCTGGGCATGGGCTCAGACACAGAACTGGAGGGAAGGCTGTTGAGGGTGGGAGTGGGGCTCAGACACTGCCCAGGGTTCAGTTCCCAGAGATGGGGCCTCCTGGACAGTCAGCAAGGCACTACGGGCAAGGTTGGCGTCAAAGCCAAGACCCTGAACTCGTCAAACTCAGAAGGTGCAGCTGTGACTCCACCCCCACCCAACAATGACACACACGGTCATGCCGCATTCGGACCGGGTCTGGGGCTGCCTTTCGTCGGCTCACCCCTCTGCTGACCGGTGCTCCCTGACGCTGCGCCCGCGGGGCTCAGCCAGGTTGTCCCCTGTCCGTTCCCCACAGGCTTCCAGCTGAGCAGCCACCTCCTGCAGCTGATCGTCCTCCGGTATGCGGACGAGGAGCTCCAGCTGGGCTTCGACGACTTCCTCAACTGCCTGGTCCGGCTGGAGAACGCCAGCCGTGAGTGTGCGGGGGGCGCGTGTCCTGGGCCCGGAGAGGGGAGCCCACCTCCCCTCGGCCCCCTTCCCGAGCGTGCAGGGTGCACCCTGCCAAGTTTCTGCGAAGACAGGTCGAGGAGAGGCGTGGCCTGGTGTCTGTGACTGGGGGGCAGTCAGGGGGCCTGCACGAGAGTCCTCTGCAGTGCATTTGTCCCAACGTCCCTCCTCCACACACACGCAGTGTCTTTGCGGAGGGGGACGGGGTGGTCCTGCTGCGTATCTGATTTCAGGTCACCTCGCACCCTGGCCCATAGAGTCAGAGGGGGCTCTCTCCCCGCCTTTCCACCTGCCGTTGCGTTTTGTAAACCCCAGACACTGACCCAGTTGCCTCAAGCAAGATGTGTCACCCCAGCAGAGAGGGATTAGTGTAGTTAGTCCTTGGAGCTCGCAATTTACTGTCACGTGGTCACAAAGTTGAAGCGGAATGAAGTGCATCCCAGGACCTGTAACTCAGCGCCAGGGTGGCCCCCAGGGGGTGCAGAGGGCACCGTGCCCCAGCGGGAGTCCCCGCGTGGTTTAACTCTCCGCAGTCACCATCTTGACTCTTCGTAATGTTTGCAAAAAGAGCCTGTACTGTTGGCACTTTCTAAAGTGCATCTGCCCGGTGCCTTCAGGGCACGTGCTAAGCTAAGGCAGGCTCTGTGCTCCTCCAATCCACGGGGCTGGAGCTCCCTCTGCTTCTTCCGTGTCATTGGAACACGGGTGTGACTGGTTGGGGCCTGTCTTCATGAACTGTACGCTCCAGGAGGGCCACACCTAGTGGGCAGAACAGCACACACATTGACTGCTGATGCTGATTTGAGAGAGGCCAGCGGAACATCAATCAGGAGGCGGGGCTTTCCCCAGGCGGCCCAGCAGTTAGCGAGAAGCGGGCTTTACAAAGACCCTCCTGAGAGAGAGTCACTTATGAGACCTACAGGGTGGTCAGAAACAATCTCGCGATGATGCAACTTGGTGGCCTCTGTCCCTCAACTGCGCTTTCCACCCGAAAGTCCCTGGGGGTGCTCAGCTTGTTGTTACCCTGGGGAATATTAGGGAGCAGGCACTCCAGGCTTCACGTCACCTGCTGGGATCTGCAGGTTAGGTTCATCCACTGGGGAACATTTAAAAAAACCAAGGCTAGGCTTTACCCAGGGTTACTGTAACTTTTTATTCTGCAAAGTTTTAATCAAACATTTCAGTATAAAGAATAATCTTGGTCCCCAGGAGCCCTCCAGCTGAGCTTCTCAAACTTGGCCATGCTACGATCCCTGGGGGAGCTCCAACATTTTGATGACCAGGCAACTCAGCAGAACAGCTAAATTAGGAGAATATGGGGTGGGGGGTGGCACGCAGCGTCAGTATTCGTAAAAATGCCCCAGGTGGTCCCAGCGCTTTATACCCAGCCTCAATAAGTATTACCTTGTAACCTTTTCCGTACATTCCCCAACACATATTTCTTTTTCTGAATTACTTAATAACAGATCTCAGAAATGCGGCCCTTTCATCTGTAATTATCTCTAGCAGATAGGCTTGTTTTGGGCACAACCACCATGCAATTTGCACACCTTAAAAAGTCTCGGCGAGTCCTCCGCATCACCTAAGACCGGGTCCATGCTGAAATTCCCCGGGTCTGCCTTTTACATTTGCCTGGCTGTCTCAGGATCCATTCACCACACTTGGCTGTTGGGTTCCGTCTCTTTTGTCCTATGACAGCCTCTTCGCCCAGTTTGTTGTGTTTCTAAAGGTCCCAGGTGACTGTCAGGCGAAGCCAGGGTTGACTGGCTTGACCGCTTGGACTAAACAGGAGCCTGAGGCTGAGAGAGCGAAGCCACTGTCTCGGTTATTGCAGCAGACAGAGCACCCGGCTCAGAGGGGCTCTCCCTCCTACCCCGGCTGCTCCTACCTGTAGGAGCACTCACTGAGCTCCCCTTCTCATAAACTTTCAAGACTCACACAAAATTTCATGTACATGCGCTTTTATTCTGGAGGCAAGGCCACGGATTGCAAGGGATCTTAGCCTCCAAAAAGTTAAGATGGGGAAATGCTTTGGATCCAGGAGCTGGCTGGGTATTGTAGATGACAACACGTCCCACCCAATGCCAAGGCCAGGTCTTCCTCTGCACCCCCCAGAGAAATCCCGCAGCCGGCCTGAGTCGGGCCTGTGCTATGGAAGACTACCACCAGGTGGCGCAGCTCCTCCGCAGACTTCACAGAAGGAAGGCCCCGGGCTCTGGGGAAAAACTAAGCCTGCGGAAGGACCAGTCTGCGCAATGATGCCTTTCTTGTGTCTCTCCCATCAGGGGTGTTCCAGACCCTCAGTACGAAGAACAGGGACTTCATTCATCTCAATATAAACGAGGTATGACCGAGACTTCTGCTCAGGGATGCAGCCAGGGCTAGGCCCATGGTCCACATTTCATAAATGTTTGCTGAATGCATGTGTGGGTAAACATTTAGCTTTGGGGGTACAAAAATATTACTAATATTTTAAAGGTGTCATGCATTTAGTGCTCAATATAATTGTTACTATAGTCCTATGAGCTGAGGACTACTAGTATCCCCATTTTGCAGACCTGGAAACTGAGGCATGGGGAGATTAGCTGCCCGGAGCAGAGTGAGCTAGCAAACCCTGCCTCCTTCTCCTCCTTCTTCCAGATGGGCTCCTCGGCCGGCCTGCCCTCTACGTTCTGACTTGTTCACTCCCCCTTGCTCCCTTCATCCTGCGGGATTCTTGGTGTGTGTGTGTGTGTGTGTGTGTGTGTTGTGTGTGCGTGAGTGTGAAGGGGTGCACACATGCAGACTCCTCAAAACCCCCGGAAACACACAGCTGCTGCCAATCATAGGGGCTGGTGACAGCCACACGGTGGAGGGGGCGCCTGATGGAGTTTCGGAGGCATGGCTTGCCTTCTGCCCGGCCCCATGTGGTCCCAGCACCAGCTGCCTGGGCTCCACCCAGGGGAGTGAGTAGAAACGCAAAGTGACTACAGGCAGCACCACTCTGTCGTGAACTCCAGAGTTGCTCAGTCTTGACCTTCATTGTTTTCAGCACAAAAAAGACATGATGAGTGTCATCACGTGAGCAGTGCGAGCTAACCCTACAGTGGCAATCACATTGCCATATATAAATGTTTCGTATGAACACACGGCACACCTTAAATCTGTGCAACTGTTCTGTGTCCATTCTGTCTCAATGGAACAAACTAACAGGTGCAGGGCCCCAGCCCCGCCCCAGGCCTGCCGAACCAGGTCTCACTGGGCGGGGCCCCAGGGACTCCTCAACACACTGAGAATGCTGCTGAATCCTTCCCCTGCCCACAGGCTGGGGACAGACTATGGGGCACTTTCCTTCAACAGCCCCCATGATTTCCACAGCCCCTGCCCTCTTTTCTCTGTGTGTCGTTCTGTCCAGCTCTGCTTCCCTGGGACCTAACGGTGTGAGGCCAGCCTGTGTCTCCCTCTCCAGCTCTGAGCTCTTTCTCCCATGCCCACACCACCCACTTGGCTCACTTCCAAATTCACTAGCGACTGTGGATTCGGGCACCACTTACGGACTATTCCAAGACACAGAGGTTGCTGGCTGCGTGTCTTGGACAGGGTGTGGGGTCTCCCTACTCCCTGAGCTCTGATTTTGGTCAATCGGCCTGCTCTGTGCCTCAGTCTCACCATTTGCAGAAAGAGATCTAGGCCTTAAACTTATACCCAAAGTTTGGTTAACGCCATATCGTATAATCTAGCGATTTATCGTGTTGATTCATCACTAATGTTCCCGTGTGCCTAGCCCAGACTCCTGGGTACATTGTAAGTATGCTAGGACTAGAAACTGGGCATTTTTCTTCCCTGGCATTCTCTTTCACCCTTCACATGGACAACACATTCATACACAAAATTCCTCTGACTCATGACTGTACAAAGCACCCATAATTCCCAAGACGGGTATGCAAACCCACACTGGTCTCCGATGGAAACGAGGAACCTCTGGGTCCACCATTGTTTCTCCTTCACTTTTCAAGGCTTCTCCACTAATAAGCGTGAAGCTAGTGTGACAGTTGCCACCTGTCCACAGTGTGAGGGGAGCAGACGGGCTTGGTACCCTGTGGCCCGTTGGCCAAAGACCCAAAGGGCCAGGAACATGGAGGAAGCATGGTTCCTGGAACCATGGTTCCATCGTTTCAGGTTCAAGGTGTCACTTCTCACTTAAGTCTTTACCGGTGTGGGGGCTGGAATGAGCTCTCTGCTGTCCCCCTGGCTCAGGGGACCCAAGTCATTCAGTGTGAGTTCTTGCCCCTGGCCCAGAGTTAACCACCCTCCAAGACAAGAAGACAAATCTGCATCCTTTCCTGCTCCATTCCAGCTGCGTGGTAGCAGCTCCTGGGGAGATTTTAAACCCCTGTGGCCTGGCCATGCCCCAGACCCATTCAATCCAGATCTCAGGTGCTGGGACCCAAGCACTGACGTGGTTTAAATTCCCCAGTGAGTCCAGCGTGCAGCCACGTTCGAGAGCCACCGTTCTGAATGCCTCTTCCTTCCACCCAGGGCACAGAGACTCTCTCTGCCTGACTCAGCCTCACTGGCACCTTCCCTGCTGGAAGAGTCTGTGTGGCCGCCTTCCATGACCCTGGCCTTGGCTCCTGCTGTGCCCAGGGCAGGGGTGGGGGAGAGTGGGGGGGCGGCAGAGAGGAGAGAAAAAGCACATTCACTGGAAGCCTGTTCCCCACAGGCTCCACCTGGTGGTGAGAAAGCTGGTGGGAAGGAGGGCGTGAGGGACTCAGCGTGGAGGAGGTTGGGAATAGCTCCCCTCTCCCGCAGTCCCTCTGTGATGGGGGTCACCTCTCTCTCAAGGTTGGGGGCCCCCTCATCAGGAGGAAAATGCTCCTTAGGCGGCCCTCCTCATGCCTCTGGGAAGCTGCTGGAATCCATAGGGAGAAAGCACAGTTCACTCTCAGCCTCTCACCATCTGCACTTGACCTAAACTTGCTCAGAAAGGGCTCAGGAGCTCTGGGAAGTGCAAAGGGCTGAGAATCCATCCTTTAAATGTTTGGAGTTGAGGCCGAAGTCCACGTCTGCAGGCGGAGAGGTCAGCAAGGCAGTTCTGTGGCTAGAAGGAACCGGGGCCATTCCTGAGGCTGGGCAGGAGACGGCAGCTTACCCACCTTCTCTTTCCCCCTCTCTCTCTGTTCCTTTTTGCTCCCAGTTCATCACCCTGACCATGAACATCTGAGGCCTCCCTGGTGAGAAGCAGCCAGTCTAGCTGGGGCTCGACTTTTCGGCTGTGAACTTCAGTACGTCTCCTGGTGCAGAGCCCCCACGCCCCCTCCCGTTGTCAACCCCCTTCCTCCCCTACGGCCCCCGTATTCGTCCTGACCTCAGAAGACTGAAGCGGACTCCGAGGTGCTGACTACGTGCTGCCTTTTCGTGAGGTCACCGCCCCGAGAGGGCCGAGGCCACCCACCGTGCCCATGCTGGGGTCCAAGCATCTCTGCCAGCCCCTCCTGCACTTCCCCCCCCCCTCCCATGACTAGTTACTCACAGATCCAGCGCACGGAGCCCCAGCTTTCATGCAGCTCTGGCCACTGGCTGGCCTGACACAGGAAGGGGAGGCGTGGGGCCGTAACTGAGCATTTTCTCCACCACGGGGGTGTTTCCTCCCTGGGGCCCACATCGGGGTCCTGGGTGCGAGCTGGTAAGAGCGGGGCAATGTGAAACTCTCCGCCCCTCCCCTGAGAGCCGGACAGTCTGTCTGCTCCAGACAGTCTGCCCCCAAAGCTCTTGGGACAGGAAAGCCCGAGCAGCTCCTTCTCCCCGGGGAGTCCAGTCCCAGGTCAGACTGGACTTCATTCCTCTCCACCGAGGTGGGAAGCAGTGGGAAGGAGGCTCCCTCTGGCTCCCGACCCCGCACAGGGAACCCCACCCAGCTGGAGAAATGCAAAATAAAGGAGAAGGTACTGGCTCAATAAATGCCAGGCGTCGGGTTCTTACTAGCGTCCTTGTGGCGGATGAGGGGTGTGGAGGGACATGCGGAGAGGGAAGGAGGCAGGGTGAATGGCCTGAAGATCAAGGTCAAAGCGGAGCTTCATCAGAACCCTGTCCGCCGACTGGGCTGAAGACACAAGAGCAGCAAGTCTCCCCCTCACTTCCCCGTGCTTCCCTCCCCCGACGCTTCCCCGAGCGCCCCCATAACGGACACAGAGTTGTTGTAAATGTACAATCAGCCGCTGATAGGTGCTTATTCCCGCCACCATTTACACCAAACGCCTAGAAAAGGCAACTCTATGGAGACAAAAAGCAGGTCGGAGTCCCTTGGGCTGACCTGGGGGTGGGTGTTAACCGCAAACAGCAGAGGGAACTTCCTGGGTGGATGGGGAAGTCCTAAAAGTAGCTTGTGGTGGCGGCTGCACACCCCTGTGAGGCGACAGAAAGCCACGAGAAGCATTTGAACACTTACAGGGGGGAGTGTTTTCAGTATTTAAGTGCTCCCTTAATGAAGCCATTAATGAAAAGTAACTGATGTATGAGGTGAGACAGAGATACAGACAGCAGAGAGAAAATAGGTAAATGACACTAAATCAATCAATGTCGACCTCAACCATGGGTTTGTTAAATCGGTCACAATGACGACCCGTGTCTGTGTTTCCCAGTTTCGAGGTGAAGTGCAGTCATCGTCCGTCTTCTGCAGGACGGGGGTTCTCATCCAGGGCGCGGCCGTCAGCTCCACAGAGCACAGTCTGGGCTCCACGGGCGCGTGCGTGTCTGAGTAGGTTCCTCTGCCTGTTCACGTCTAACTTCTCAGTCACAGAGGCCTCGGCTTGGTGCATCCGTGTATTGGTTTTCAACTCTTTAGTACCAGATGTCGGCTCGGTCGGGTGAGATGTGTTTGCATCTGGACTGCAGGGTGGTGTTCAGGCATTGAACAGCCACATGGACACGCAGTGGGGCCACTGTGTTCAGTGGATTGGGCCTCGACCGACCGCCCGGACCTTGGACGGGACATGTTAATTCCCGAATGGGGAGTGTGTTTCACGAGCTCCAGCCTCCGTAGCCCTCTTTCCCTAGGGAAGCCCACGGAGGCGGGGGGCCTGCCCGACCTCTCCGGGGCCGGGGAAGGACCTCCTCGGTGACTGCAGTGGATGGCAAACACAAGGTCGCCTTCGGACTTCATTCTATCCGTTCAAAATATCAGTCACACTGTATAAAGAGCTTGCTTACCATCAGACAATCTGAGAAGTTTGGTCTTCTCATCCCCATAAAACGGGTTTTCAAACAACCCAATTTGAGGCTCAGAGGACTCACGAGCCGGCCGAGGGGCGACTTGAAACAACTGCCGTCTGCTTCCTGCTCAAGCGAAAGCTGGACAGAGCCGCCCGAGCCTCCACTGTGGGAAGTGGCATCCTTCCCGATTAGAGAGTCAAAGATGCTACAGAATAACCTGAAAAATATTCTGTGTGACTAATGACACTTTTTTTATACTCGCCGAAGGAGGTGCTTATTGATTTTAGAGAGAGGGGAAGGGAGGGAGAGAGGGAGGGAGAGAAACACCAATGGGTTGCCTCTCACACCTTGATGGAACCGAACCCACAGCTCAGGTACGTGTCCCGACCAGGAAACGAACCCACAACCCTTCGGTTTATGGGATGACACTCCAACTAACGGAGCCACACCAGCCAGGGCACTAATGATACTTAGAAAGTTTCCCCCATACGCATATTGGAGGGAGAGGAAAGCTTTAGGCCTGAGAGATGGTGTTCCCGGGTGGAGTCCCAGGTTCTGAGAGGAGCGCAAATGTGTGTGTGGACCTTCCTACCGCCGGTGGCTGCTGCCTGCTCACCTGGCCAGCTTAGCCCCAAAGGTGGCCATTGAGTGTCTGTGTGTCTCAGCTTTCCTGTGGCTAACCAACCGGGACACAGACTTCACGGCAGACGACAAACTGCAATTCCTGTCTATCCGTGGCGGCCGTGTTTGACACATTGTAGCACTGCAAGTCCTCAGTGAAAGACAACATAAAGGGGAAACATTCTCGGAACGAAGGCTTCCGTGAACCCTGAGCTAGAACAGGGGCAACCTGTGAGCGAGGAGTGTCCGCTCCTCCAGACCCATCCCCTCAGCCAGCAGCGATGACCCACCTTCCCTGCCTCTCCTCACAGGGCTGTCCCCGGGGCTGGGGTCAGTCACATCCCTGCGGTCCCATCCAAAGAGCCTGCACTGTACCCAGGGAGTGGACACCTCTCCTGCAGGTCCCTAGACCAAACCCCCAGGGCCTTACCAGGAGGGAGCCCCAGGCCCCAGGCGCCTTTGTCTGAACTGGGGAGCCTGTCCCCGCTCCTCTCTGCCCTACCCCGTGCAGAGCCACACAGCACCCTGAGGGCCAGAGCATGTGACCCGGCGGGCAGGGGTGAGGGGTCACGGGTGCCACTCACTTCGGTGCGCAGAATCATTGGGGGTAACAAAGCACCCTTCTGCTGAGATCCTAGGCTGCCGGCCCAGCAGCAGCACACAGGCCTGGTGGGCTCCGCAGCCGAGGACTGGCAGCGGGCTGTGCTCTCTGCTGATGCCCGCCTGGGGCTCTTTCCCGGTGCCACCACCACTGCGCCTTTCTGGGAGGGGAGGGGGCTGCGGGGGAGGGGGGAGATGGCAGGAGACAGCAGACAGAGGGAGAGGGAGGAGAGGCAGCCAGAGGGAAGCAGCGCGAGGCAGGAATTCTGCACCTGTCACACAGTAACTCCCAGTCCCTGTAAACTCTATTCTACTTCCTGTCTTTGTGAACTTGACTATCCTAGGTACCTCCCATAAGTGGAGTGATACCATTTTCATCCTTTTGTGTGTCTGGCTTATCTCACTTAGTGTTGTGATGTGGAGGTTCATCCACATGGTAGCAAGTGTCAGTCTCCTTCCTTTTTGTGGCTCACTGTTTCGTGGCATGGATATGTCACACTGTCTTGACCGTTCATCTGTTAATGGAGATTTGGGTTGTTTAACTCCTTTTTTTAGTTGCCTTTGGCTATTGCAGTAATGCTGCTGTGAATATGGGCGCACAAACATTTGACTGGGGCTCTGTTTTCGGTTTTGTTGGGTGTTAGCCCAGAAGCAGAATCACTGGGTTACGTGGTACTCCTACGCTGAATTCTCTGAGGGGCAGCCGGACTGTTTCCGCTGTGGCTGCACTATTTTACGCCCCCACCCGCAACACGGGGGGCTGCAATTTCTCCACATCCTCGCCAGCACTTGCAATATTCCTTACTTTTGTATTATGTTTGTATCATTTTTATAATCGCTGTCCTGGTTGATGTGAAGATTGAGGCCCCATGTCTGAGAAACTGAGCCAAGGGGCTTTAATTAATCAACATTTTCTCATATTTATAAAAGCCTACTTGCAACTTTTTGCCGTTTCTTCTCTTCAAATTCAAATCCATTTCCTGAGAAACTGCCATCACTGTTGTGTAGAGTCTCTGATTCCTTGTTATTGCATCTTGATCGGGATTCTCCAGAAGGTTCTTGCCTTCTGTCCCTGAAGGTGGGAACGGTCGCTGGGCGAGTCCCCTCAGCCTAAGCACCGCTGGAGCTGTCAGGTCATTTGCATTTCAGCAAGATCGTGGGCAGATTTGGAAGTCAAGGTGAAGTCTGAGCAGAGCCTCTTCCCAGACACTGCTGAGGTGGAACTTCAGACTCTTTCCAAGATTAGTCAGTGTTCCTGCCTGAAGCCGGGGACCAGGGCCTCGCAGGATGTCCTAAGTATTTGTCTCCGGTCTAGGACCGCGGCTCTGAAAGCTGTGGAAACTTCGCTTTTTAAATGTAAATAACAAAGACGTGGAACAGAGTGGAACCTCCTTACAGACAAAGAGTCCCTCCTTGACCAAACTCTAATGAGGCTCCTTGGGATCTCCCATCCAGCCAGGCCTCCACTGTGGACGTTCTTGTCCAATTTCAGCAAGAATCCTGCTCAGTGGGTTTAGGCAGAATCCTCCATCTTCAATATCTGGTCACCGTCAACACCTGGTCAGGTGCCTCGGCCCCCGCCTTCCCCAGGTAATGTCTAACGGCCCTCGCCTGCCTCCAGCAGGAACCCCGTTAGGCGGGTGGAGCGGGAAGGACTCCTCTTAGTGACTTTCCAGCCTCTGACCTTCCCACCCCACTCCTTGGCTACAAATTCCCGCTTTTCCCAGTTGCATTGAGTTCATCCCAACCCCCCTCCCATGGCAGAATCCCATCGCCGGGGGCCTACACCCATTGCCGTGGGCCTAAAGGAAGTCTGCCTCACCATCTTCACCAAGAGTCGGACATGATTTTCCTTTAACTCAACCTCCCACCCAAGGCCCCTCCCACCCACGTCTGACTCCGCCCACAAGGAGGGGCACAGAATCCCTGCTGCACAGCCCTCCCTTTCAACTCCCTGCCACAAGTCACAGTGCATTGACTTCCCAGAGGAAAACTTGCCTAAAACAAGCCAGACCACATGCCCACACTCTCCGATGTGTTCCTCTGTCCATAGCACTGAAAGACGCATGCAGAAATTTATGGACTAGAGTATGTGAAGCGGAATAATACATGCAGCCGCCTGGCTGGAGGCTACTTAAGTAGGGGTCTGTAGGCATGATGTGTCTATTAAATAATGGCAAATGAAACGTGAGCTTGAAAAGTAAGCCTCTCACTGAGATCAAAGAGATCGTTTTCTTGGAAACAACTTTGCTGGGAGTGCAGGAGTTAAAAGTAACGTGAGGATGTTACAAGGCCAAGGCCAAGTCTTCTTTGTACATTTACCAGAGTGTGGGGATGCTTTTCGAGGTCAGGGAGGAAGAAAGAGGGTTTGGTTCCTCAGTCTGTCTGTCTGTCTGTGTGTCTCTCTCTCCCCACCTCACATCCTAACTATCTGGACACTGCCCACAGCCTTGCTGGTGACGTACACCAGGCAAATACAAACCGCCCAGTGCCCCGTTTCCTCGCTCCACAAACCCAGAAATTATAACGGTGTCTTTGCAAAAGGGTGGAAGTGGCACAGAGATTGATGACTTGTTCGTGTCTCCACGACCTTGTGGAGTACAGCGGCGGGCCAGGCTTGGGCTCGATGGAAGAGAAAGGGGGACAAGCGCCACAGCACAGGAGGCGGAGGGGCCGACATCCGGAATGTGGGACAGAGCCGGCAATGGGGCCGCTGACAAAGACGCACAGAGTGGGACAAGGAGCCTGTTCCCACCTGAGAGTCAAGGTCGTCGTGGACAGTCAGTGTGAGGTCGCCCTGACAGGAAAGGGGAGGGGTCCTTGGTGGCACTGCAGAGCTGGCGGCTTGGAAGGTGCTGATCCAGACACACCGCTGGAAATTCAGGTGTTTACAAGAAAAGGAGTTTGGAAAGAGAGCACATAGGGGGACCGGGCCTTCAAGGGGCTTGGTGTTAGGACACAGAAGAAGAAATTAGGGGGGGGAGGGGAGAGAGAGATGAGAAGGCTTTGCTGGGTGGAAAAGAGAGACATCTGAATCCTGTCTATTTGCATCTAAAGTCTGGGTTTCCCGCCACGACTTCCAGAAGGAGCTGCAGCCCCTCCACCAGGAAACCTGGCAGAGGGCTGAGGACCTGGACCATGAAATGACAGCGAGCCAGAGGGTCTACACAGAGCTGAGTAGTCGTAGGCCAGGGGACAGGGCTGCTGTCAGCCCCTCCCCCCACCAGCCCTTCCTGGGTGACAGCAGACACCGCCCGCCCGGCACACTCCCTCTAAGGCCCTCGAGGACCTCCCCTGGGCAGGTGATTCCAGGCACCAAGCCACTAGCATGTGTCTCTTCAGCATCCGTGTAAGATGTTTTTCGGGGAGGGAGATGGACAACCCCCTGGAAATCTAACGGTGTCCACGTGGTGAGGAAGAAGCCCTTCTCCTCCTTTCCTCTGAAGCTTGGCTGGTCCTCCTCACTCCCCGGGACAGGGTCAGGCCAGGTGGGGCTGGCAGTGAGGCCAGGGTCAACGATGCAGGGGGCGTTGGTGGCACGGAGCTCAGGAGCTTGGACCTCACTGGAAAAGCTCTTCTTACTCACCCTGTCCCAGGAAAATATCGCCTCTGTTCTTCCTGAGAGCCAAGTTCCGGCTGGTGAAGCATTCATTGGCAGGCCATTCAGCAGAAAAGTAAAAATCCCCACCTCTCCTGCCAAAAGGATGTTCAAACTGGCAGAATGTTCAAACCTGCTTCCAAACTTGCAGGGGTGGGAAGGGGAGAGGGGGAGGGGAACGGGGGGGTGGAGTGGGGTGTGAGGGCAGAATGCACACCAAAGACAAGCCATCAATAGCAGCAGGGCACACAGCGGGTCCGGGAGGCCAGCCGCAGCCAGCCTGGGGTGCGCAGAGCCCGTCAGGCCTGGATTTCCAGAAACAGGCTGTGGTGGGGCCCATGAGTGGGATCTCTTTTTCCCAAGAAGCCCAAGGAAATCACACCCCAGATCATTTGCTTCTAGACACTCAAGTCTTTCTTTCTCTGCCTCCACAGACTGCTGGTCCCCCTCGCCCGCTTTGTGCAGTGAACCCCCCGGCCCCAAACTGCCCCGTTTACGGGCTTCTGCTCTATTCTAAAGACAACAGGGGAAAAGCGTTTTGTAGAGAAAACCGACACCCCGACTTCTGTGTGTCTGGAAGCTAGAGTGACGTCAAGGGCTGTGAGAGGCCACAGGTAGCATTTTCTTCCTCCGGCAAGGGGCCCTGGGTCCTCCTCCCCGCATCTGCTGCCAAAGCCACACCAGCTCAGATCCAGAAAACAGGAGGGCGGGGGTGTGCGCTGGGGCCTGCTGTCTGCCCCAGAAGATGCCCCAGGAGACACCCCAGAGCCAGGAGACGAGGGACAGCAGGAGCCGGTTCTGACAGGAGCATCTGTGTCCGATTACCCGGGAAGAACACAGCACTCTGGAGATGTGTACTCGGGGAAGAAATACAAGTGTGATTCAGCCGATCCGCAGGCCCCAGCTTCCCCTCAGTGTGGGAAGCCTGCAGACCGGACTGAGAGCATAGAATAAACTCTATCCTAATCGATCATGGTAGTTCGAGGTGAGTGAACCTGTATGCCTGAAGCAATTGGAAAATATTCAAATGTGACATTGCAAAGGACCTGAAATTGCTTCCTCAATGGTCTCCCTCTGACTCAGCTCCATCCCCGGAGCTACTGGAACGTTCTGTCCCTGAACACTCCTGCTGAATGTAGAGACAGAGTTGAGGGACGCCCCTGGGCGTCATAAACTCGGCACATCGCTGCGTCCCTCCGCCAGGTGGAGTCAGGGAAGGTTGAAGGCAGCTGGCCCAGGCTGGCTCCTCGCTTCTCTGTTTTGTATTTAAGGTGCATTTCTTAGACTCCTTATAGTAGGGGCCTCTGTTAAATCTAGTCTGACAATTTCTGCTTTCTAATCGGAGCATCTGGGCCACTTGCATTTAACACAGCTAACAAGATGGTTGAGCGTGAACCCACCATCCTGCTCTTTGTTTTGTATTTGTCCCTTCTTTTCCTGTGTTTCCCCCTTCCCGCTTTCTTGCTAGTGTTTAGCATTCCACCTTATTTCCACCATTAGCTTATTACTCATGCATCTTTGCTTTGATTTTTCAGTGGTTACTACACCGTTCACAACTGGTGTGTTCGACTCATCACAGTCTGCCTTTCAACATTATGTCACTTCACGTGTAACACAGGAGCCTGACAAGAGAACACGTCCATTTCTCCCATCTTTTCAGGGGTCATGCATTTTATTTCCACGCGTGACAGAGGCCACACACAGCGTTATTTTTTGCTTTAAACAATCATCTTTCTAAATGTTTGTAAAGCTAAAAAAATGGCGTTTATATTTACTCCCATAGTTACCATTTCCTGCACTCTTCCCTCCTTTCTGCAGATGCAAGCTTCCGTCTGGTATCATTTCCCTTTTGCCTGAAGAGCTTTGTTTAATATTTCTTGTAACACAGGTCAACTGAGGACACCTCTTCTCAGCTTCTGTGTACGTATACGAAGCTTTTATGTTGCCTTTGGTTTTTAAGGATTTTTGTTGTTATGGTTGGATATTGAACTTGAGGTTGATAGTTCCATTTTTGGCAGCACGTTAGAGATGTCATTCCATTTGCTTCAAGCTTGCATATTTTGAGATGAGAAGTCTGCAGTCATGCAGTCATTCTCTCCACCCCTCACCTGCCCCACTTCCTAACATGTCTTTTTTAACTTGGGCTCTTTGTATAGATTTTCTGTTTATTACTGACTTTCAGCCACTTGTAGCATTGTGTGTGTGTGTGTATATGTGTGTGAGTGAGAGAGAGAGAGACAGTTCATCCTACTGGAAATTCATTGAACTTCGGAATCTGTGCAGTTACTGTTATCAAATTTGGGGAAATTTGGCCATTATTTCTTCAAATACTTGTTTCATCAGCCTCCCTCTCTTCTCCTTGTGGGACTTTGATTAGTCACATATTGAATCACTTTGTGTTTTCCCACATGACACTGAGGCCCTGTTCATTCCCCCCGCCCCCATATTTTTGCTTCATTCTCAACAGATCCTACTGCTGTCTTCACATTTACTTATTTCCGAAGTATATCATCTAATTTTAATACACTCCAGTGGCATTCTCATTTCAGACATTGTTTTATCTTTGAAAGTTCCATTTCTTTCTTTGAAGCATTTTACTTCACATCTTTGGGCAGATGGATCATATAAATAAATGAGAGCTGTTCTAAAATCTGATTTCCATCATCTCTCTCATTTCGGGGCTAGTCTCCTAATTGGCTTTTCTCCTCTTTGTAAGCCACATTTCCCTGCTTGTTCACGTGTCTAGTAATTTTGATTAGCTGATGAACATCATGAATTTGAGGTTTCTTGCTAATTTTGTAATATTTATATAAAGAATGCAGGACATATTCTGGCAGGCAGCTAAGTTCTTTGTGAATTGGTTTGAGTCTTCTCTGTCTTCTTTTAAAGCTCTTTTAGAGCAGACCTAAAGTACCCACTATTTTTAAGGCTAATGGAGCCCCACTTCCAGTGCATGGTACCCCAGGATCTCTGATGGGAGCCCCACATGTTCAACACGATCTGCGTTCCACCTGGGGGAATCTGAACGAACCCTGGCCTTGTTTGGACTCTGGGACTTGTGAATCTGACAGCTCCCTGCTTCCTGCCCTCTCCTCGGAGGCTGCACCCGCCCAGCCATTAGGGTTTCACCTGGCACTTGCAACAGTTTGGTCTTTGGCCAAAGACTTAAGGGAACCTCTCTGTGGATTTCTGGAACTCTTCCTCTCTGGAGCTCTGCCCTTTCAGTTCTAGCCCCTGTGACCCTTCCAACTCCAAATGCACGCTCCTGCACTCTCCTCACCTCAGCGAGACTGCCAGGCCCCACTGGGACTCCCCAGCCCGCTGCACTGCAGTCCGGAAACTGCCTCCAGCAGACTCAAGGAGAATTCTCCGCCTACTTCTGGAGCTCCTTCTCTGCGTGCGTCCCTCCTACACACCCCAGCTACCCTTTCCTCCCAGAGTCCTTCTTCTCAGCTCAGCAAGACTTCCTGCGACACAGTCTGGAAAGTGCGTACGTCAGAAAGCCAGGGCAGTCTTACGGCACATACAGTCCTGCATTTCCTATACAAGGTGTAGCAAAAACACATCTACAGCTGTTTGTATGGAACGTAATACAATAACCAGTAAATAACACAAGAATAAACTGTTTCCCACACTCACAGCTGTAAACCTGACTTTGGCCCCTCCCTGCATTTTCTCCAATTTTGTGGTCGTTTATAACAAGAGGGTAAGTCTACTCCCAATTACTCTGCCATGGCCAGAGCCAGCCATCTTGTTCGCTTTTAACGATTTTCAACTATAAATTTGTTTGCACGGTCCTATGTTCAGTCTGCTTCCTCCACTACAGTGTAAGCCCAGGAGGGTAGCATCTATGTGTGTTACACACTCCCGAACCCCTGGGCCCGGCACCAGGATGCAACACAGTAAGAACTCGGAAGGAAAACAAGGCACTATGGTCCCAAGGCCACACGCTGGCATGAATTGATGGACAGAGACCAGCTGCGGGGGGGGGGGGGGTAGGGGGCCGAGAGGGAATACCTGGCACCGAGCACATGGCCACGGCCCATGTGTTGCCAGGGTTACGCATGGATCTAATTCCCATTTGCACTGTCCCTGTGACACATGCTTTCCACTTGGACCTGGACATCTGCACACACATACATACACGCCCCCCACCCCAAAGACTGGCAGTAAATGCTTCAAAATGCTGGTATTGGGTTAAAGCAGTAGACGGTGTTTCCCACACTTCTGTGATATGGTTGGAAAACTTTAGATAACTCTGAAAGACCTTCACATACGTTACGGTACATGAGTGTGTCGCGTGACAGATCCTTAGGTGGGGCGAACTTCGGTTTGCTGTGGTGAAGGCTCTGGCCCGCTGAAGAAATCGTCTCCTCGGCCCCTCCCTGAACAGCTGGTGTGACTTCATCTACGCAGATCACAGCCAGCGATGAGCCTCAGAAGGTCTGAGCCATGCTGGCCACCGGCCGCCTCCAACCCGCACACCAGAGAACCAGTGAGCCCCCAGTCCGATGTGAGAGATAGGTAGCAGATGCAGGTTACGAGAAACACCGACTTCCCTTGCAGCAGGCGCCCTCTGGCCCGTCACCACAGGTCCATCCAGATCTGTTCTTCTTCCCTGCTTCCCTTATTCCCGCATCTGCCACCTCCATGGGGGCCAGCATTCCACTGTTGAGTCTGTCTCATGTTACGTGCATGTTTCTCATTTATGCAGATGATGCATTGTTCTGTATTTCGTTTGCTGCTTTTCTTCACTGAGTAATACATTTGTTCAGACTTACCCCTGCTGCCACGTGGACACCTCCTGTGCTGCTTCTAGGTGCCACCGAATGACCCCTGGTGAGGGCATTCCCCTTCATCCAACAACCTGTCCCTGACAGACGTCAGCGTGCCCCCAGTTCTCACCAACAGCGCTACAGTGAACAGCTGTGTGTGCACCCCCATAAGTGCCTGGGTAAGACTTCCTTTCAGACTTACGTCAAACCACTGCCACATTACTCTTCACACCATGCCTGCACAGTTCCTCTGTCCGGGGTTTCTGAAGCTCAGCACTATGGACGTTTGGGACCAGACCCTTTGCTGTGGGACCTGAACTGGGCACTGGAGGACGTTTGGCAGCGTCCCTGGCCTCCACCCACCAGACGCCGACAGCGGGCTCTCCCCAGCCTGGGTGGTGTTGACACAAATGACTACCAAGGGTCCTGGGTGGGGGCAAAATCGCCCCTGGTTGGGAACCACGGCCTACCCCATTGCTGGCATTACCCAACTCTCTCTCTTTTTCTCTCCGACAACCAGTTACTTGGCGCGCCTTTTCACATGCTTTACAGTTTCTAAGGGTTTGGCTACGGTTCACTCTCTGTCGTGGGTGCTGGCCTCCTGTTGCTTTGCAGGGGAGCCCTATGGATCCCCGATGCTTGTCCTTTACCGCCAAGGACGTGACAAATGTGCTCTCCCATCCTTCCAGCTCATTGGCTGTACCCATGCCCGATCCACTGACAAAAACCCTTCACGTTCACGTCCAAGATGCAGTAGGCTGCTTTGTGGTCTGCACTTTTGAACTTTTATGGAAGAAGCCCTTCCTTGCCCTCGGTCATGAGATAGGCCCCTCCTATTAGCTTTACATCTTCACCTTCTTTCATTTGGTCTGGACTCCCCGTGGAGCCCCCTAGTGCACGGTGTTGGGTATTTCTCTCTCCATGCAGTGAACCCTGCTGCCTGTGGTGCCACTTGATTGTAAACTAAGCTCCCACGTCTGGGGGCATGCACCTGGGCTCTCCGTCCGCTCTGATGCAACCATCCGCCCCTGCAGCAATGCCCACAGACATGTTTCTGCAGCTTCATGATGTGCTTCCATAACCGAGAGTCAGACCCCTCATCCTTCGGTGAACGATTAGTCTGCAGGTTCATGTGAGTTCGTCAAATTTCTCAGAATAGCCAACTGCAATTTTTGTTGAGGTTGCACTGACTATAAAGTGATCTGGGGGGGAATGACATTTTTAGAATATTGTTACCCCACCCAGGATCATCACATCTTCTTCTAGTCCTTCTGTTTCACTTTTGTCGTTTTTCTTTAAAGAAGTCCTCACATACTTGTCGGAGTTGAGTCCCGAACACTTTGTATTTCTGGCTGCCATTAGGAGTTGGTACCTTTTGATTCACGTTTCCAGTTGGAACTGCTGCCCGCCCTTGATTTTTAAGTCGATCTTATATCAGAAATGCCTGAGTTTGGGGAGTTCAGCACCACTGACTTCCCTTCTGGGGGCCCCCATCCTCATATCAATGCACCTGGAAGGCTGCCGAGTTCGTGAGCAGACTGCATGTGAGCATGGAACCAGACCGACCCAATGGCCGGAAGAGCCCTACAAATACCACGCCCCACAGCAGAGTGCCACCTTGCCCCCAGATGCCCTGTCTCCCTCCTGGCTGCAACGTGCAAACAGGCCCAGGCATATTTTGTCTTTATGTAGATGGCTCCCCCTTGCAAAGAAACACTTCTTTAAAACACAGATATATTAGGACCCTTGCTGAGCTACAGTAAAAGTTGCCAAACCTATGGCCACGGAGCCATTGCGCCTCCTCTCATCATGGGCAGAAGTACTGATGCAAGGCATGCAGCCCACCCACCTCCCCACGGTCGCCGCGCAGCACAGGTCAGCAAGTACAGTCACCTGCTCACCCAGAAATCCTCGTTCCCAAGGCAGCAAGGCCCCACTGGCAACCTGAGTCACCGTTTTTCTGACGGGTATCGGTTTTAGAAGTGCATTTGCCTGCACATCAATGAAACAGATTTTCTGGCCAGGCTTGATGTCATTTATTCCAAGGAAGACCAGCTCAGCCAGGTTCGGTGTGAAGGGTCTCTGGGTGACAGCACCTGCCCTGCCTACTTGGTCACTTGCTGTGATAAGCATATCACCCACAGGTGTACTGGAGCCCTCCAGGACATGGCCCACTGCGTCTGCTGGGGGCCTGTGCACCTCGACACTGCTTCCCACCAACCTTCAGGGGGCTGGATCAGGATTGCTCAAGGTGGGCCTCCTGAAGCGGTTTGGCACTGGTTTAACTGGTAAGACTGTTTCTTCTCCTCTCTGTTCATCCCCGCCCAGCAGAGGCCCAAACAGACACGTCTAGAATATTTTAAATGGCTTTATTAAAGGTTATTAATATAAAATACAACCAAGTTACAAGTAGCCAGTAGGAATTTTCATTTCTGAAAACGTGTATCGAAGAGAGGAGCAAAGAAAGGGAGGCCGGCCGACATCCACGCGGAGGCTGGAACCCCCGCTGTTCCCAACTCGGGCAGCGCTTCCAGGCCCCGGGGGGCGGTGGGGGTGGTGGACGGGCCCCCAGGGGAAAGAACTGAGACTAGCTCCTGACTTCTTGGGAGAGATTTTGCAAACTACGATCACCCAAAGCAAGACACTGACTCCTGGAGCTGAATCCCAGGTGCAAGGGGTGGAGGTGGGACGAACCCAAAAACACAGAGGCTGCAGCTGAAAAGTATTTTTAAAATAATAAATGGAAACTCCTGATACGGTGCAGGGGAAGGTGGTGGACATAAGAGCTTAATTTTCCCTTATTTGGATGCACTGAACATAGATTCCCAAGAGAACGGGAAAGGAACCATCTTTGTATATAGGTTGCCATGGTTACGAGGAGCCCCGCCCCCTCTCCCCCCTACCAGGTCAGGCAGGATGCAGACCAGAAGCCAGCATCCTCCCAGCCTTCGCTCCTCTCCCTCACATTTCTGTACTTCTGCAAGCGGAGCAAAACAACTTGACTTCAGGACTCCCTCTAGGGTTTCTGGGCTTGATGGGAAAGTGGGAAAGAGATTAGAATGGTCTCCCAGAAGAACAGTCGGATCCCGTTGGCCTAATCTAATCGCCCCAGGGCACAGATCTTCACTGCTATCAATGCCAAGGAACACCAACACGCCTGCACATCTCCTTGTTCTGAAGGGACCCTGCTTGCAGGCCTGGGTTCGAAGGCAGCTCACCGCCCCCACGGAGGCAGGGGTAAGCCAGGCTCCAGGCTCTACAGCCGGCCCAAGGGGCTGGCCCCCCGCTGGGCTGCCCCAGATGGGGTTTCCAGGCCCCTTTCCCTTGCCACCACTCTAGAAACCTGTTTTCCCTTTTCGAGTTCAACTCTACTTAAATGGTACAAGAAAGAAAAACCCCTGCATTTGCCATAATAGAGTCACCAGAGGAGGAAGGTCAACTCCAGTGCCTCAAGGAGCCAAATGAGGTTTCGGAACATTAAGCAATTGGCAGGAATCAAACCACCCGTTGGCTAAGCCACAGCTTTGGCAGAAACTTTCCTGGAAAAAAGAACGTTGCCATGTGCTTCACCTTGGAGCCAGATAAAATATTCTGGAAATCATCTCAGATTTGTCCTATGAAACAAAGAGGCGTTTTTAAAAAAGACGCACTTTGATATTGAGACCAGGCGCACGCTGGCAGGACTCACTGGGATTAAGGCGTCGGGTGAGGAGAACACAGTGAGAGGTGCCGTGCAGACCACACTCAGGCGTGTCCTGCAGGTTCCCGCAGCTCAGGGGCCAGGGGCCGCCCCCACCGGAGCAGCAGTGGGCAGGAGGTCCCTCTCTGGGAGATGCTGTTGCTATGACCACAAAGGTCTCCAGGAGGCGCTGCTGGGCCCATGCAGAAGCCCGGCTCTTCCACTTCCGCTGGCAGTCAGGGTTCGGGGAGGGGCCACGGTGGCACAGCTGAACCAGTCCTCGGGATGAAGGCGCCCCTGCCAGGCCCATGCCGGGAGGTCTAACACTAGTCCGAGGAGCCCTGTGCGCCAGTGACACCTGCCATCAGCCCTTCCTCCCGCAGGTGCCCAGGACAGGGGACACCCACAGGCCACAGGAGCAGCAAAGAACTTCTAAAAGTGGTAGCCCTACGACCGCTAAATCTAGATACAAAATAATGCAAAGTTAATACAAAACTTGGAAACATGCAACTCTTAAACAAGGATAGTTTGGAGAAGGATCAGGGCCGCTTAAAGACGCCCTCTGCCTCGTGCCAAGTCTGTCTCCTGCAAACGACACAGGGCGGAGGGTGGCACGCGGTTCGAGAAACAGGGTTTCAGCGAGGGAAGCCCTGGACAGCTGGGAGTGTGGGGTGGGGCGGGGTGCGTGGGGAGCAAACCTTTCTGTAGTCACAGCCAGCGTGCTGATGTCGCCGTCGCTGAGCATGTCAATAACGACCACCCATCAAAGGCAACCCCACACGTTCAAAAACAGGGAGGGGATAAAGGAGGAGGGGTAGAAATCACTTTTACAATTTTGGTGACATGGTGGAGAAAACCCTTTCTCTGAGGAGGGGGGAACTGCGTGCAGCTGGAACAGAAGATTTATTTGCAAGGTTGACTGAACTCCAACAGTCTTAAAAAATTCCAGATGTAAAACTTGTTATCAAATCATGGAAAATAGCATGTATCTCTGGTCTTACCAAAAAGGGGAAACTGTGGAAATCTGGACAAGGCAATATTCACCAGTTTCCAAAAGATTAAGAAATTTGCGTACAGAAACCAGAAAACGACCCAGAAAACGCTGCACTCTGCATCCTCCGCCACACCACTCTGGAAAACATTTGGGGGGGTTCTTGGTTTTTGGTGGAGGTTTTTTTCTTGATCTAACACATTTTACCAGTTGTCCAGAAAATCAAACCCCGTCTTCAAGATGGCAGTGCTTGAGCTGACCTGCCGGAGAGACAAAAACAGCAAAGTAAGGCATGAGGGTTTTTTTTTTTTCGGTTTGGCGTAATCTAAAAACAGCATCTCATTTAGGATGACCCAAATGAAACAGACCGCCTCTGTCTCAGAAGCTCCCTGACCTGAGTTTAACTCGGAGCCTGGGACCAGAAAATCAAATAAAGTTCAATGCAAGCTACTGTCCCCAGGCACGCCTGCGAGCAGCTCCTGGACCTGCCTGCAGAGAAAAGGAGAGCGTGTCTCTTCTCTTTCTGGGAGACAGGCATGTTCACATTTAGTCATCGTGGAGTAAGAGGACACAGTGCACACGTAGTCTTTCTAATGTAACACACACAACTTGCAAGGTTGGGGGAATAAAAATATGCAGGGAGAGGATGTAAAGCTTCTTTCAGGTTATGTGGAAAGTTCTGGAGTGTCTTCCCTAAGCCAGGGGCAATTTTTGAGGTCAAGGATCCACCACGTGAATGACCTGTGTGAGTTCGGGCTGTCTCAAGCTGCTGGGATACTCAGACACGTCCCAACAGGTTTCTGCCAGCCCTGGGACTAAGGTGCTCCTTTCTCCCCTTTCTGGCCCCAGGGGGCCAGCAGCCTTCCTGGGCAAGGACACCTTGACACCCACCCTCCACGCAGCTGGCAAACACAAAGTGCGTCCGTGGCAGCAATGGGCCACGCAACTGCCCTGGTGGCCTGGCTCCAGCCCAGTCCCGCTGCATCCGCACTGGACAGTGAGTGAGCCAAAGTGGAAAACACTAAGGAGTCCAACCAAGTTTTCCCTTTTCTGGTCACCTAGCAGTTTCTCCAACATGGGAGCATCTCACTCTGGGCTTTGCGCTCAGAGAGCTGTCCCTCCAGAGGATTTCGGACGCCTGACTCCCCACTCCCCGAACACGGTCCTGTGTCTCTTACAATGGGGACTCTCAGCTGTGCTCGCAAGCGCTTCCTCTGCAGGAAGAGCCGACTGCAGAGGATCAGAGAAAGACGCCCAGTCAGGGAGAAAGTGGAGCCTGTCTGGGAAGGAGCCGAGGGCAGGAAGATTGGAGACTCAGAGAGAGGAGATGGGCAGGAAAGGGAGGGGCCCAAAGCCCTGGCCGAGACCCTGGGTGAACCCAAAGGAGGGTGAACCCAAACCCATCAGCTGGAGGGTGGACCCGCAGCCGATGGAAGGTGGGCGGGGTGCCCATCAGTCCATTTGGGAAACACCCAGAGGATGACCAGAGCCCAGCCACGAACACCCACCCATGAACACTGGGCAAGGGACTTGAAGAGACGTTTCTCCAAAGGAGATACACTAATGGTCAGTGAGCCACAGGAAAAGACACTCAGCATCCTTAGTCCTCAGAGACACGCCATCAAACCCACAGTGAGACAGATGGCATTAGGATGGCTGCTATCCAAAAAGGGAAAACCCACAAGCGTTGGTGAGGATGAGGAGAACTGGGCCTCTGGCTCGCAGGACGGTAAAATGGTGCGACCACTGTGGAATTACCACAGGACCCGGCAACTCCTCCTCTGGGATACACCCTGCAGGACTGAAGCAGGACCCCAAACAGCTACTTGCACACCCATGTTCACAGCAACGTGATTCACAACAGCCAAGAGGTGGAAACACCCATGTCCCTCCGGAGGAAGGGGCTACCCACCTGTACAGGTGCGGGTTCTGAGAACAGCTCATCCTCCATGTCGTCCCGGTCCCCCGGGCCGACCACGGGGGAGGGCTGCTTGCCCACGGGCTCGGAGGGGGCCACTTCCTCCATCATGCTGGTGCCGGCCTGGACGGGCTGGGGCCCCTCTCGATCCATAGCGGCACCGGGAAGGACGCGAGGCTCCGGGCGCAGGTGGCCGGGCCTCTCCACCTTGGCCTCCCTGTCCTTCGGGACAGGGTCCTGCCTGTAACAGGCCGGCAGGACCTTTTCACCTTTTTCCATGGACTTGATCTGGCTGGGCGTCAGAGACTGGAACTCGGCCTCGGGCCCCTCCCCGCGGGACCGCTCCGCATTGATCTTCCAGAAGGAGGCTTCCTCCTCCTTCCGGGTGGGACCCAGGGCGTCCAGGCTGGAGGACTTGTTGCCCTGGGTGGGCCGGAGGGCCTGCGAGCCCTGAGCGGCTTTGGACAGCTGCCTGGGCTCGCTGGCGGGGCCACTGCCCGGCTCCTGGATGGATAAGGCGGAGATGCTGAACTCCATCTGACTCTGCACCGGGCACAGAGAGGAGAGAACAGAAGGCAACCTTTGGAACCAACCGAAACAGGTGCGCCTTCTCACACAGCCCACCCCCGCCACCAGCAGCGGCATTAGCCCCTTGTGGTCCATTTTCTGGAACTTTCTGGCTCTGATGCCAAGGCCTCGCCGCAGTCCATGCTACAAACAGCTCAGAGGCTCCCAACTCCTTGCTGCCTATTAGGGCCTCTCTGCTGAGCTAGCAGAGCACCAACCGGCCTCCCCCAGGACGACTCCAGGGTCTTCCGGAGGAGCTCCCTGGGAGGGCGACGAGGGTCAAAACCCAGCCCCCGCCCCGGCCCCTTCCCTCCAGGACCTGCATCAGCGAGCAGGAGTTACCAACAGAGCCAGGCCCTGCCTTCCTGGTTCAAAGCAAGAAAGTCCAGGGCAGGCCTGAGCGTGCTGCAGAGACCCGACCTCCCCTCATGCCCCTCACACCTGCTCTGAGCTGAATGGTGTCCCTTAAAGTCACATGCTGAAGCCCTAACGCCCACAGTGAGGGTGTTAGGAGGTAGGGCCTGTGGGAGGGGATCAGGCTTAGATGTCAGGAGAGCGGGTCCCATGGTGGGGCTAGCACCCTCGTAAGAAACAACTGGAGAGATTTCTCTCCACCACGGGAGGGCACAGCAAGAAGGCAGCCGTCTGGGAACCCAGAAGAGGGCCCTCACCAGGACCCGACCACACTGGCACCCTCAGCTCGGCCCTCAGCCTCCAGAACTGCTGGAAACGAGTGTCTGGGATTCAGGCCACCTTGTCTGTGGCATCTGTATCAGCAGCCCGAGCCGACCAGGGTGGCACGTCACCCCAGAGGTCTTCTCCCGAGACGGTCCCACCGGCATGGCTCCGCTGAGCTCACCCTGTTGCGGGTCCCGTCAGCCAGGACGCCACCCCCACCTGAGATCGCAGACCCTGGAGGGCTGGCAGGGCCTGGCGCACGGCACCCGGCATGGCCACACCCCACATCGGAGACCCCAGAAATGCTTTCTGCAACCGACGCTGCTCGATCTCTGCAAACGATAGTGCGGAGCTGTTCTGACCAACAAATCGTACGTGGAAACCTGAACCCTCTCTGGATCCGAACCCGCAGGAGGGCGCCGTCTCCCGCGCTCTGCAGGACAAAGGACCAGCTGTCTCGGCCCCTCCTAAACTCAGTCTTGACTATGCCTCTCTTCCTCACCACTTCGGCTCCCCGCTTCTGCATATTTTCAGATAAAAGTAATCACACTACAATATAGAAAATATGCGAACTAAAAAAAAGAAGAAAGTCACTGATCACTCTTCCCTCTCCCATAATCATTATTCCTTTCTGGATTTTTGTGTAATCTCTTTCATGTACATATTTTACGAGGCTGCTGTTCTATTATGCCTATAATTTGGGGCATCATTTTCTCACTTAATAAAAGCGTCATCCACAGTGCCACACGGTCTTTATAACTCTAATGGGCGCAAGATGTTTCACAGAGTAACTGTCCCGCCACCCACTCAGCCACTTCCTTACTCCCGGACAGTGCTCTGCTTCTAGTCTGTTGCTGTGATTCAGGTCGCCACAAATGTCTTCACGCACAGAGCTCTGCCCCATTGGGAGTGCATCTCTTCAGACAGACTTCTAGAAGTAAAACATTGACATACTAAGGGGTTTTCCAAATGGTTCTAGATGCATACAAACTACCCTATCTGTCTCCCAGGACCTGCCCCCTTAGCAGCACCAGCCACTGCTCCCTTGTGGCCGCTGAGTGTGATAATTTAAAACTGTGTTAGTTTATATACGAACCGTGGTCCTTCATTACTTTAATGCCCATTCCTTCACTTAATAAATGGTTGACACAGGTCTTTTCTACAGCCCTCTCCCCATCGGGCACGGGCATGTTTAAGAAAAGGATGAAAACCTTGCTTTTCCTGTGGAAACAGCAGGCCCCGAACCTGGGAGCCACCCATCCTCTTGGCCTGAGACTTCCAAAAGCCTGGATTCTGACGGCCAGAGGAGAGGATGAGGCCACGAAGAACTCAAGATCAAGTCTGAAGCACAGGCTGCCGTAAAGCTCAGTGTTGCAAGAAATAAAAGACACCAGAGCTCTGGCCCGGCCAGGTGCTGAGGCTCGTCGCGCGTCGGTTCCCAAAAGCTTCCCCTGCAGGGGGTGCCCTTCGGTGGTGGTGGTGTTCGTTTTCCGAGTTTTCTTTCTGCAGCTGAGACGAGGGAGGTTTGCAGCAAGCCCAGTAGGAGGCCTGCAGCTGAGGCTTCCACCTGGACAGGGCCTGTCCACGGCGTGAAGCCGCGCTGGGCACTGTGGCACCGACCACAAGCCAGGGACCAGCAGGAATGCCGCCCACAGGCCCGGCGGAGAGCGTCGTGCCTAGCAGCATTTCTGCACAACTATGTCAAGGCCCTGACTTGATCGTTTAAGGTCTGTTTCTGAGTGAACCATGTGCCCTCGGCATATTTCCAAATTCCACAACAGAAAGATGCTGTTGAGCACAGAGATGATGGTTTCTTTAAATAAGCAAATTAAAAATAGCTCGGAAGTGGGGACCAGGACTCCAGAACGGAGCTGACTTTGATCTGGAAATTGTAGTGTCAGACAGCTCTTAAAAGTGAGCCCTCTGTCGAACCCCAGGCTTTTTTAGGATCAGCAATTTCTCCGGTGGGGGGTGGGAGTGGAGCTCTGCCTAGGGGCTTCTGGAAAGCTAGGCCGGACCTTTGCCTACAAGGCAGGCAGCCACGGGCCCAGCCAGGGACGCTGGGGAGAGAGGGTGGTCACAGCGCTTCCGAGACTGCTCCAGGCGTGTCGAAAGGGCACCGGGGCAGCACCGAGCTGGATGTGACGTTCTCCATCAGGACAGAGGCTGTTCCCATGACTCTTGGACAAGCAGAGGGCATGTAACAACTCCTCGAGGGAGGGCGTCACCTGGTTGGAAGAGAGGGCTCTGCTGACAGAACTAGTTACCTGGCTTGGAGGCTTCAGAGCAAAAATGAGGGAAACACAAACTTACAGAAGAAAACCATCCCAGCGTATCTGATTCTCAGTCATTCCCCTGGGCATATGCTATTTTGTATTTTTCAAATAAGACTATAATCTCCTGGCCCTGGCTGGTGTGGCGCAGTGGACTGAGCGCCGGCCTATGAACCAGAAGGTCCAGATTCCTGGTCAGGGCACATGCCTGGGTTGTGGGCCGGGTCCCCAGTTAGGGGCATGCAAGAGGCAACCAATCACTAATACTGCTCACACACTGATGTTTCTCTCCCTCTTTCTCCCTCCCTTCTCATCTAAAAAGGGAAATAAATAAAAAAGACTATAATCTCCTTTAAAGCCTCCTCCCCACTGCTCACCCCGGACAAAAAGGGTTTGTTTCTTGTATTTGAAGTGCCAGGAGGAAAGGGGCCAGGAGGAACGGGGAGAAGGGGCAGAGCATCTGTTTTCCTATGTCGACCCCGTCCTCCCAGGCCCCGGACTCCCGCACGAGAGGACCGGACCAGACCCAGCTGGGTCTTGGGGAGCCGCCCGTCCACCCGCCCCAGAAGGGCAGCCCGGGAATCCCAGTCTGTAAAGGTGCCTACTCACAGCAACAGGGCAAAGCAAAAAGTCCCAAACCCGTCTGCAGCCCCGTGCAGTCACACCTGCAGATCATAAGGAAGGGGGACCTTTCCCTTGGGCAGCCTTTGCCATTTCATTTTTAAAAACTGATTTGAGAGAGAGAGAGAGAGAGCTGCTTGCAGTTTTTATGCTGGTTCCTGCACGTGTGCCGACCGGGGACCGGGGACCGGGGACTGCGACAGCACTGGGAGGATGCTCTAACCCACTGAACCACCCGGCCAGGTCGGCCTTTGCAGTTTCAAAGGAGGCTTGACTGCTTCTCACTTGGGTGACTCAACCCCACCAGGGCCTTCCTCTCTGGTGGCTACTCACACACCCCTCTCTCCCAGACCAGGGCTTAGTCTGCACGGCCTCTGCCCGCAGTTTCCCCCTGGTGATGTCCCCAGCTCCTCCTGGGGCCCCAGATCCCCAGCCAAGATGCTTTCAGACACCACCCACTTGCCTGTCCCCTTCCTCCCCTCCAACGTGCCCCTCCTCAGTGATGGCAGACCCACGGCCAGCTACTTGACCCTTTACCTCACTGGACTACTGTGAGATCACATGAGTGGGCGCCCCTCAGGGTTTCAGAACAGGGCCCGGCTCGTAGTAAGTGCTTGGTAAATGCACGTGACTTTGCTCTCCTGGCTCTTCATGGTCTGAGGTCAGTGAAAGTCCACCTCCATGACCCCCAGCTATGAGGGCTCCTCGTGTACCTCCTCTGGTCACCAGGGCAGGGTACGTGGTGACCGGTGCCCATGGCTGGGACAGGTGGGCAGTGTCCATGCCCGCATGGCAAGCTGGGTCCAGTGCTTCCCTGGAGTCCCCCTCTCTGGGTCCCCGGGGCAGGGGGCCGTAGAGTCTGAGCTGGGAAGGTCCCCACAGGTACTGCGGTCCAGCCTCTGTCCTCATCAGGCTCCCCCAGAGCCTGCGGGTCTGGGACCGGCAGGCACTGTGACCTCCTCACCCCCCACCATGCCTCTGAAGGTCACGGCATGCCCCAGGTTCTGAGAGACAGGGGTGTTCTGACACAGGGACGGGTCAGTGAACGGGAGAGGGTCAACCTGACTCCCGGAGGTGATCGGCTGGTAGAGAAAGGGCTCTTGGGAGAGGAAGCAATGCCAGCCCTGCCCCAGAGCACAGAGCCATGCTGAGCCAGGCCCGGCAGGACACCGCGTGCGAACTCTGATGGGTGGACAGACTGTCGTCTCCCACCCAGGGGTGGGCGGGGGTTGGGGGGCGGTTCCAGGCGGCCTGAGAGCCTTGGGCCAGGCGAGGAGGAGTGAACAGGGAGCCCGCCCCCCTGCAGCGATGCCGGCCACTCGCCCACACGCCCGCCACGTCCCCAGCACCAGCTGAAAAGCCCGGGGAGGGTGTGCCGGGGACTCAGTCCAGCCACCCCAGGACTGGGCGTCGGTCACCCCGTGTGGGGGGAACTGGGGCTCAGCTGGCCACGTCCGCTCTAAAAACAGAAAGACCACAGCTGAGCCCTGAGTCTATTTTTACGTCCCGCTCACTGGAGAGGAATGTGTAAAATTTCAGTAAAGGGGGAGCACTCGCTGCCAAAATTGACTGTTGGGCTTGGCCGTCTCCGGCAGATCTAAGTCATGGAGCGCAGGCTGCGAAACCGCCGTCGGAGGGACACTGGTTTTCTGGAGCAGATCCGGACAAATTCACAAACCGTCGACTCTGTCTGTGGAGGGAAGAGGGCGACGGAGAGGGGAAGACACTAAAAACCTTTAGCATCATAAAAGCACTAGAAGTGACATCTTGACAGGGAAGAGACAGCGCTACCCAGCCCCTGGAGACTGGGGGTGTCAGACCACCGGGCGGGCAGGCAGTGGCCGTCCAAGTGGACGCCTGCCCTTCCCGGGCACCCATCACTACCAGGGGCTGAACACCACCCTCTCCTGCACGTTCGCCTGGGGGCACAGGGGCCTGGAGCGCTGGATGGATGGGACGAAGCCTGCACAGACCCCACACTCGTCCATCAGGCCCCCAGCAACGTGAGCCCCCAAAACACAACAGAGACCCAACAGGTGGCAGGTCTTACAAGGTTAAGGGACAAATGATAGCCTCTGCCCTCCGGGGGCTTGTCATACAATGCCATGCTCCCGTCCACCCCAGCCCTTCCCAAAGGCAGCAGGAAAGAGGGGAAGTCCCCACCACTGCCACACAGGGTCCCAGCCTCAGTGCCCTCGTCTATAAAATGGGTGCTTGTGAGGGTTGAACGTGGAAGCACCCCAGAGACACCCAGCACAAACGGGCATGAGGTGAGCCTCGCAGCTGCCACGCTGGGAAGAGTCACGGGAACCAGATTTGTGGGGTGGACCTTCAGACGGTCATGGTAGACGCAGGCTCTGAGGTCAGAAAGGGCAGGGCCGTGAGGATGGGCGGGGCACCTGACTGCTGAGCAGAGATGGGGGTCTTGCTGAAGAGGGCCTGGGGGACCCCGAGTGGTGCAGGAGCTGAGAGGTGATGGCAGGACAGTGTGGCCCCATGTGACAGGGCCTCGGAAACATCCAGCTGGCAGTGAGAAGAGATAGCCAAGTGGAGCTGGGGATCAAGGGGATCCTCTGCACAGGCCATCCCAGCAGAATGCCCTCCCACCGTGGGCAGGAGACACCAGGAAGCCACAGACAGACCTGGGGCCAGTCTCTCCTTGTCTGTTCAGCCTGCCAATCTCCACCTTCCTCAGATCTGGGTGTCCTGGCCCATGGAGGGACAGCAGCCCTGGTCTCAGCAGGGAAAGAGCTGGATATGTGCACAATTCCGGGTGCTCCTGCGCTCCTTTCTCTGCCCGAGGGAGGGGCTGGAGTGACGCCCCACTGAGGACAGTCTGCACTGGCCCTTGGAGAGCTCTGGATGCCCCAGAAACCAAGGAACTGATGCCCACGAAGCCCCTTGGCTGACCCCGAGTAGGCAGCTGACCATCAGGTGAAGGACAGGGAGCGAGGAGACGGAAAGGAAAAGTCCAGACAACCTGGGGGAGGAAAGTATGGGTGGGGTAGGGGTGGGGGTCCTCTGCAGGCGCTCCTTGAAACTTCCAGCCCAGAGCGACTGGCAATGCCAGGAATCTTCTCGGCTCCCTGCCTCCCCTCCCTGTAGCATTCCAAGGGTTGCGTTTTTTCCTCTTGAAATATCAGTAGCATGAGAGAGGAATTCAGTGTGGGGTCCCAGGGGCACCCTGCCTGCCTGCCAAGCTGACAGATGAATGGGTGGGAAGAGGCCTACGACCACCCCCTGCCCCCACCCCTGCCCCAGCCGGGACAAGCAGCGCTCCCTCTGAGCCTCCCTTCTGTGACAAGGAGGTCAGAGCAACAGGGGCACTGGCTGGGTCACCAGCGAAGAAGGAGGGGCCCAGGCAGGGAGCACAGGCTGGGAGGCGGAGAGGGATTCCAAGGAGCGGGTGTCAGGCTGAGGCCACTGTGCGCCTGCTCGCCAGCAAGGGCTCTCCTGACGAGAGCTGTGCTCTACTGGGCAGCGACCTCAGTCCCCACAGCACTGGGCAGTGGTGACCCTGGTCCCCAGCACTGCACCAGCCCATGCTCTGTGGGTGGAACCAGGTGATGAGGGGCTGGCATAAAGGAAGGAGCCCACGCAGATGTGCAGCCATGGCGGGGGGGGGGGTCAGGGCTGAGGAAGAGCCGGGCGCCAAGCGGCCGCTCACGGAGTCCGTTGGGCGGAAGAGCTGGAGGAAGGCTGAGATCACACCTCCGACGTGGCCACAAACACGTCCAGTGAATGGGGGAAATGGCTGAGGGGGTGGCGGGGAGTCTAACGTCTTCCTCCTGCAGGAGTTCTGCCACCACATGAAGCTCTCCTCCCCCGGGGCGGTTTCTTGAGAACAGAACGGTTTACTCATCTCAGCCTTAAGCACAATGGCTGACACAGCGGACGTACAATGACCACTGAATTTTTAAATCAGTGGGTGATGTCCCGGAGACAGACAGCAGCACGGGAGGTTGCCAGGGGCTGGGGGAGGGGACGGGGAGTCAGGATGGATGGGACAGAGTGTCAGACTGGGGAGGCGAAGGGAATTCTCTGGCTGGATGGCGGGGACGGTTGTGCAGCGTCGCGAACGTACTGAACACTGCTGAGCTGTACACTGACAACGGCCAATGAGCATCTCGCCCCAGTTGAAAACGGAAATTTTAAAAAAGACACCAGTGGACGATAGGTGAACAGTGGAAGGAAACAGCCGGTGCCACAGCCACCAGGTCCCAGAACCACAGATTGCACCCGGCACAAATTCTCGGCTACTCTCCACCAATGCTGTGCTCCGTCCCCCACACTGTGAATCCAGGCGGGGCTGTCTCTCGATTGGACCAGCAGAAGGCAGCAGAGGTGACACTGTGTGGCTGGCACACCTGAGCGTCGAGAGGCTCAATGAGCTCGTCCTCCACCATGCGTGGGGCCAGCCGACAGGCAGGCCCATGGGCACACATGAAAGTGAGGTTTTCTCAGCCCCCCTCAGGCAGTCAGATGACCCAGGAGTCATGTAGGGGAGCCCAGCAGGAGACCTCTGAGCCCGCTGAGCCCCGCCCACTGCCCAGACAGCTGACCTGCAGAATCCCAAAGCCTGGGGCGGTCTGTTGTGTCAACAGACCACGGAGGAATCTGCTCAGGGACAGCAAGTCACAGGCTCGAGTCTCCGTCCTGCACCCGGAGTTCAGGCCACCAGTTCCGGCTAAAGCCACTTCCTGTCTGCAGCCCTCCAAAGGGGTTCTGATCAGTCTGTAAGTCCTGAGGCAGAGAGTGACCAAGTCCAGGACGCAGGGGACAGGGCGCTCCAAGCCTGAGGCTGAGAGGGGTGGGTGGGGGACTTTGTAAAACTCAACGTTGACTCGGGGACAGAGGTGGGGAAAGCTCCTATGCTCTCTGGAACACTGCCCGTAAGGCACTAACCCTAAATAGCACAAATCTGTCCTCGAGAGGCCAAACCAAACGGTGAGAACACACTGTGAGCCCCCCATCCATGAAATAAGCTGCTTCTCGTTGAAGGGGAACAGGAAATGGAATGAGGACTCCAACTCACAAAGGCTGCGCTTTTTGCTACAAGGACACAAGTAAAAATGGGTGACACACTAACTCGATTTTAACGAGCCTTCTCAATTCGCCAGGTCCCCAAGGGACCCACTGGTGTCTGTGGACAATGACCGCCAACACAGGTGTGATCCACACCGGCCGGTATCAGCGTCTGGCTCTCCAGGCCTCGTCCAGGCACCTGCCTGCCACGCTGGCCCCGGGAGCTGAGCCCCGAGTCACCAGCCACCCCGGGCCCTGCCCTGCCCTGGTCCGGGAATGTCACCTGCGCAGGCAGATTAACCAAGAGGAAATGGGCCGTTCCATGAAGAGCGGATTTGGGAACACTGAACAAGGTAAATTCTTGAGAGCAGATAGTCTTATGGGGCACACGATGGACACAGGCCTTGGGACACCTTGTGTATGAATTTCAACTTCTCGGTGTCTCCGTTGCTGTGGTATTATTAGACAAGGGCCCACCCAGTCCGGGAAAATGCGTGCCATTCCCCAGGCTAACGCACCCGGGCTGTGGCTGCCTGCTGCCCCCAGGTGTCACCTACAGGACTTGTGCCTCTTGGTCACCCGTTCAGGGAGCCCACATATGTACAAGGAAATTGAGTTCCCTGGCTGGACGCCAGTGGGGTTGCCTACAGCTTCCTTTACGAGGCACCAGACAAGGACTGAGGAGCTGTGGCCACTCCAGCCTGCTCCAGGACACCCTTCCCACCCTACCCTCAGCCGCCCCTCCCCCCAGTGCCCAGGTCCCAAGGGGGACTCCAGCTTCCAGCCACAGCATGGCCCCTCACCCTGCTCTCTGCACAGGCCCAGGGTTTTAACCTGCGGTGGAAACAAAAGCAACACACGCAGGATGCAGATGTCTGCACCTGTTTCCCAGACGTTGGGGAGCCAGCGCGGTGGTCCACCAAAGGCAGAGGCATCTGCGATCTCGGAGAGAGCACACCGCCCTTCCGCACGAACACCACGTGGTCCCAAACCATGCCTCAGTCCGACGTGAGGACCACCTCCGCTCTCACGCACCTCTGCAGCCTTCAATTGGGGCAGTCAGCGGTCATTCATTACAATTTATAATACTTAGATGATTCTTGTAATATAAATGCCAACTTCATGCAACTACACCAGCTGCCCTTACCCAGCTGAACCCTGGTCCAATATTTCACTCGAAGGCCCCCATTGGCAAGCCTCTTACAGACCCCCTTGGTGCTTCGCCCCACTCTGACCCACCTGCACCCTCCTCAAACGCCGCCCGGGGGCCCATTTTCTACTGAGACGAGCAGCTGTGGGAACAAGAGAGGAACCAAGAACCATCCCCTGCAAGTGACGCCCTTGAAAGCCCCTATCTGACCTCGAGTCTAATCCTTGTCACCCCCATTATGGAAAGAACCCTCAGACGCACAGCACTGAACGTTCCAGAATGCAGAGCATCCTGGGCTTTTCCCTCCTTTTCGGTGGGTGAGAGACAGCTCCCTTCTGGTCTTTTCGCTGCTTATCAATACACTTCTATGGGGCAACTAGGGAGGATGTGGGAATAAACTAAAAGTGGTTAAGCCTGATACTCTGAAGCAACTCTGTCAATAATAATAATAAATAAATAATGGCTGCCTGGGAGACCAGACTCAGCGTTTCTGACCCAAATCGGGACTCATTAGCTCACACACACGTGCACACCCCCCGCCCCCGGAGATTGCAGCTGCATCCAGTACAAAGCCCTCTTCTCACTCACTCTCCAGGCTCCTGCACCTTAGCCCTGACACTCCAGGCAACTCCGCTGGATACGCAGTCTTGTCTGCCACTGTCTCTCTCGTCCCCATACCCACCCAACTTCCTGTCCCCTCCTGCCCTTCTAATTCATTCGAATAACAGCAGCTGGTACCCTCTCCCACCCCCCAAAAAACATTTGTTTTAAAGCTCCGCTGGCAGCTGTGCCCATGGAGCACCCCCCCCCACCAAGGCGCTGAGTGCTGGTGGACCAGGCGGCAGCACAGGATGGCCCGTGAGCAGCCTGCTTCCCAGAAAGGCCGCCCCAGGCCTCTCACAGCAGTCTGCTAACTCATCGCCAGCCCCTCCCGCCTCCTCTCCGGCCCCACCAGCAGTGGGGCAGCCGCCTTCCGAGTCCAAAGGCTGAAAGAAAAACACACAACGATGCAATTCTTTTTAAACACACAAGCAAATCTAAATTTAATCTGACTTACCCTCGTTTCCCAGGAGAAAGGGGCAGAGTGCTCATCTTGCCAAGTTATGTCCTGAAATGAAAATTAAAGAAGAATTCTGAAATCCAAACCCAAACACCCCGAGCAAGCATCCCCCACAGCCACTGGGGAACCAGAATTTAAGAGTAATCCCAATGCCTGGCTCGAAACGAGCCTGCTGTTTTGATGCTCTGCAGAGGATGTGCTGACCTTCCCAGCCTGGCCGCAGCTGACCTTTCCGGCTGGGGCTGCCCGGCATGCTGCTCCCTGGCTGGACAGACATCGAGGAGCCCCTGGGAGGCCCCGGGCCGATTCCATGATGGGGATGCTGGGTAGAAAGGGAAGGGGGTTTGTAGGCGCAGGGCTCAGCCCTATAGGGATGAGCCAAGTGGCCAGGAGAAGATGCTTAGCCTTTTGAGCCCCAGTTTCCTCATCTGTCAAAGGAGGACCACTCTTCCCTTGCAGGGATGCCGTGAGGATTAAAGGGGTAACATAAGGAAAGAACATGGGTGATGATCTACTGGTTAACGCTAATACATCCAAGTTCCCACCCCTCCCAACGTCCACCAGAGATCTGAATGGCACCGATCAGCAAAATCAATGAAGAAAATGCCAACTTAAGGCGAGTACCTAAACATAAGGAGAACTGACATCACCCCCACCCTCACCACACAGAACATGACAGAAAGAGCCCTTGCGAACAGCCGTTGAGAATTCGACCTTGGATCCATTCTGTCTGCTCACTGACATAAATAATGACAGGAAAACGGCCTTGCCTTGGTGACCCTCTGACCCATGGCTCTCTGCCTGTGCTGGCAAAAGTCTCATCTGTGCCCTGCTTCTATCTGTTCCCAGACAGGGCTGCCCAAGGCCAGCTGTGGAGGGCGAGTCCTTGACTCCATGTAGGAAAGATTTCACAGCACGAGTCCAGGGGACGGTGAGGGTCCATTTACTAAAGCTGGGGACAGCGAGACAAGGAAGGGCTTAGTGTAGAAAAAGCAACAAGACAGCCAAGGCTGGGCTGCCTGAGCTCCCTGGGAAGTGTGAGGAAAGGTGGCCTTGGGGACGGGTTTGGGGGATATTAGCCTGGGACAAGCTGCCGCTGCCCATTACCTTAGAGTTTAGGAGACACGTGCCTGTGGGGGAGGAAGTGGGGGGCAGGGAAGGGAAAGGCAATGGCGGGGCTGCTCCCCTGAGTGAGAGCACATGAGCCCTGGGCCCTTTGTCTTGAGGTTTCTCTCTCTCTTGCAAGCGGGAATCTGAGGGGGTCTCAGCAGAACATGCATCAGTTCCCAGGTGTGCCCTATGGGTGTCAGGGTCTCCACCAATGGGTCAGTGCCAGGGCAGGGGGTCTCAGTCACTGCAGTGGGTCCTGGGTCGCCCAGCTGGCTTTGCTGCTTTCCTGGGCCTGGAGATACCTCTGAGGCCCAGACATCATCCCCAGGGAGGAAAGGCCGGGAGAGGAGAGGTTACCCTGGGGGTGAGCCTTTGTTTTCACGGGTTTGCCAGGCCTGGTGACCACGTGCACCTGGGTGTAGGCTGTTCAGCACTGAGTTCAGCTGCCTCAGTTTCCCTATTGCACTTGCCAAGGAACTTTTCTCGCTTCTCACTATCCTGTCTCATGTTGGGGATCAGATTTTCTAAACCAGAAATCGGGACATATGGGGTGCTACAGGATAAAATGGGATAAAATTTTTTAAGTTGAGTCTGTCCCCCCATAAATCACCCCAGGTAAGTCATGTCTTCTTCTTCCCCAGGGCACCCCCCGCCCTCGAGCTGGGTTTGCTGGCTCTCCCCTCCACCCCGAGGCAAGCCGGTCCAGCAGACATGTCCCCACCTGACCCGACCCCCGCTCGGCTGCGTGTCTGCCATCGCGCGGGCTGTCAGGCAAAACTTTCAAAATGAGAGGGAGCCTGGGTCACCTCCCTCCCGCCTGGAATTTCAGTTAAACCCAAGTTATTTTCAATTTACAAACTGTCCCTCCAAACAAGGAAATGCCCTGCCGGAGGGATGTGAGTTAAGGAGCCTTTGTGAGCAGGAGTCTCCCAGCAGTCGCTGTGAGCTCCTGTGTCCCGTCCTTCTGTGTGTGTGTATGTGTGTGTGTGTGTGTGTGTGTGTGTGTGTGACAGAGGGGGTAGCAGAGGGGTGTGGCTGAGCAAAATGACCCAAAGGTCCCTACAGTTCTATGATTTCAGGACACCGCAAGGTCCTCTCAGAAGTCATAAGACAAGAAGATCTTTGTTTTCAGATGGGAAAAATAAAGGCAGCCGATGGAATGTAAATATCACTTCATCTAGGTTTGGACCTGCATAAGGAAGTAAAGGGATTTCAACGAACAAGTATGCTTCTGTGTCTGGGGGTGGGACAGCCCAGCAGCCATCTTGGTGGTCAGGGGCAGTGTGTGCAGGCAGGGAAGGGGCGGGACCCATGGCCAAGGGCAGGGCACGTGGGGGCCGGACCCCCCTTATCATATGATACGATCTCTCTTCTAAATGTTAATTACACAGCTTGAGTCCCTTTGAATCTGCAAAGGTTAAAATAAGGTTTCGGCCTTGGAAGGTGAAAGAGTCCAAGACTCTAAGCCACACAGACTCAGCCCGGAACATGGTGGGCCAGCAGCCTCCGGGGGACACAGCCCACAGAGCTCCCGTTCCAAGGGGGTCAGAGCCGAGAGGGGTCAACTCTGTGGTTTCTCCCCAGTTTGGTCTCAAGTCAACAGTCGCTGTTTGCTCCAGCGAGAAACTGAGTCGAGGGGCACATTCCTTAGATTTCTGCAATCCTGAGCTCATAAAAAATAAAGTGCTCAAGAAAACAAAAAAACACGCCAAACGAAAACGTGATCGAAGCTCTGATGCCGGGGCACCAGCTGCACAGTGCAGCCGCGAACAGTGCTGGCGGCCAGCACAGGCTCCCCAGCCAGCAGGGTGCGAAGCGTGGCAGCAAGCACACGCATGTACAAACACACTCACACACACAGCTCTCTCCTCTAACCCCAGGACGACCAGCAGGCAAACCAAACTCGGCCGGGCGCATGCCTGTGGATGATCACATCCGTCTCCGGCGGGGGCGTGAGGTGGGGGCTCGGAAGGCTCCTCCACCTGCCGCCCTGGTGCCCGAGATCTGAAACTCAGCACCGACACAGCTGTCACCGAGACCACGGGACCGTGGGGCGGCCTTCCTTTCGGCCAAGAGCTCTCCTCCGTGTTGAATTCTGCTCCCGGAGAGACGTGCAGCCCAGAGACAGCCCCAAGTCTCTGGAAACGGCTGCTGCTCTGGAGCGCAGCCCGGGACAAAGAGCAGAGGGGGCGCCACAGAGCCACGGGCACGGGGCTCCGAACCGCCTGAGGCCAGTGCACACGTGGCAGGCTCTGGGGGTCACCGTGTGACCCTGAGGACTCAGGACGGAGACACACCAAAGATGTTTCCTAGCGGTCCAGAGGTCTGGGCTTCTGCTCTTGTCGGGGACATGTCCACCCGATACAATGTCACCTCCTGACAGAAACAGTCATTTCTTAAAAATAAGAATATGCATACCCTGCCCACAGTCCTTGAATGCGTATTCGCAGGAAAGCTCCAGCATTTACTACTTGAAAGAACAGGCCCCAGGGAGCTGGGGGTCTCCATGGGCCAGAGAGCTCTGAGTTTGGGGGCTGCAGCTGTTGGCAGGCTGGAGCGGCCCATCTCGCTCTGCAGTGACTGTGGCGTTGCTGGCCACGCACTACATCCACACATAAAAATGGTTAGAATGGTGTATTTTGTTGGGAATATTCTACCACAATAAAAATAAATCTGAAAAGGCTACACACTGTTTGAATCCAACTCCACCGCCTTCTGAAAAAGGCAAGATTCTGGCGCCATGAAAAGCTCTGGGGTTGCCAGGGGTTTGAGGGCGGGAGGGAGGAGCAGGCAGCGCCCAGAGGATTCTGGGGGCGGTGAATGCTCTGTTCAACGCTGTGATCGCAGCTGCCTCTCTCAAACCCGCGGAACGTGCACCACTGCAAGGAAACCCCGTGGAGCCACGGAGTCTGGGCCGTGATGCTGAGCCAGTGTGGGCTCTGCCAGGGATGCCGACCATGGCGGCGGCTGTGCCTGTTTGGAGTAGGGGGTCAGTCAGAATTCTCCCGGGGGAGGGGGGGTCCGCCCTGCGGCCTGCAAGCAACAGGCAGCCCAGGATGGCTGTGGAGGCGGCCCAACACAAAATCGTACATTTGCTTAAAACACTGTAAGATTTTTTTTGTGATGACATGTCACAGTGTATTTAATTTGTGGCCCCAAACAACTCTTCTTCCAGCGTGGCCCAGAGATGCCGAAAGGTTAGACACCTACTTTCCACTCGGTTTTGCTGAGAACCTAAAACTGCTCTAAAACATAAAACCTATTTTCAGAGAAAGTGTGTGTCCTCAGGGAAAAAAGCCCACAACACATAGTCAAAGGTCATCATTTCCTAGCTGGCACATTTTGTGATGCTATGTGCCCTGGAGGTCACTGCCAGCTGCTGCTTCTGCGGGGTGGAAGCGGCACTGGTGACACTACAGGGCTGTGTGGCCGCTCCTCTGACGGCTCTGACAGCGCGTCACCTGGGGGCTTGGACCGGCAATCCGGCAGGGCCACACAGCCGGGCCACCCCCCACCCCCGACCGTCCCCCCACTTCCCCTCCCAGAACACACTTCGGCTGCAGCCCGTCCACCACAGTTCACTCATTAAATGTCATTTCTGCAACTCAATCTTTAAAGGATCTTCGTAGTTTTGCTTTTGAAATTATTTGGTTACAAGTAACTCCTCTGTAATTGGCTGAGCTTTCTCTGTAGAAGTCAAGATGGACTATTCCGAAAGTATTCTAAAAGGAGAAGCAGCTCTGGACTGAGAACTCATTTCAAATGGGATGACGATCTATGAATATTCACTTTTCCTTTAGATGAACTTGATCAGAGACTACTGGGCATTTCTTCTTTTATAACTTCTTTTCCCGTTTTAGGGCCAGTGAATCTGACTGCTCTGTGTGGAACAGACGCAGTGCCTATGGAAGGCTCTGTCCATGTGGGGGACCCCCAGGTCCCCCCAGGTCAGTCTGAGGAAGAAAGGGGGAAGTATGGGTTTTCTGGAGTCGCCCGTGGGCTCCCACTGCACAGGGCCAGGCCACTCGCAGCCAGCAGACAGGAAGCAGCCCCTCTTCTAGAACACTCAAAGAATAGCCTCTGCAGCCCCGAGAAAGTGGACTCTGCACTCCGGGCCTCTCTGAAGGGTAGGCTGGGACCCTCCTGAATCCTCAGCCTGAACAAACTGCACCTTCCCTCGGCCGCCCTCTCTACAACACACCTGTCACAGGTATCTGGACTTGGGTTCACACTGGACCTGTCCACCCACACCAGACTTGAGACTGTCTGAAGAGGTCCCCTGGCCTAGCGGTGCCCAGGCCTGGCTGCACGTCAGAAGCACGCAGGGTGCTGTTTCAACCGGCCGACTCTGTGGGGCCCCCCAACTCAGCTTCACAAAAGCAGCAACTCCCTAGGTAACTAACTCCCAGGGAAGCCGCTCCACTGAGCAGCTTACCCGGCTCAGTCCTTCACAGGACACCGACTCCCCTTCGCGTCGGGAACGCCTGGCCACACGGCCACGCAGGCTGGGCTTGCTGACTCCCAGGGCTCGGGGTCCACCTCTGTGCACCCTCATCATCCCCAAACAGGGACGTCTCCTCCGCCAGCCCCGGTCCAGGCAACTCTCACACTCCCCGCCTCGGAGCAGGGGACATCCTGGCTGCGCCCAGGAGTGTGACCAGCGTCACAAAGGATCAGTTTCCTAGTGTGCCACAAGGCTCCAGCACAGTGAGAACCACGGTGAATGGTTCCACGTACTCTCCCCGGCACGCAGAGACTGAAGAAGGACCGCAAGGACTGCACTTCCAGTAACTATATAATAAGTACGTAACCATAAACGGTCAACACGCCCAGGCACTAGACTCGCCAGACTCGAGGTGTGGTGCTCCATCTGTGAAACCTACCAGCGGGGTGGGGTTGCCCCCCAAAGTGACAATCCCAAGCACTGAAGTATATTTGCTTTTTCTGGACCGATTCAGAAACAGCACCAGGATCCTGGAACTATAAATTGTACTGTGCTCCTGCTTCTGGTTGACAGATGGTAGCATCTTGGCTTAAAAGTAAGAATTTCAATTGCGAAATGCTATAAGCTGGAGAAATTAGAAAAAAGCACAGCCTGCAGGAATGGGCCCCTCCCCTGCTGCAGTGAGCTGGTGTGTCACCCTCGAGGGCTGTCAGGTGGCCTGGGCCCCTTAGCACATCCAGCCTGGAATCCATTTTCCTGGGGGGCGGGCTGTTCTGTGTCCGTCCACCCCTCTGAGCCTGTGGAAGACAGGCAAGGCGATCTTATTCCTTGGCGTTTAGTCGGATGAGGGGAAAACTGGTGTCTGCACAAAAGCCCTACATGCCGATGTTTACAGCGGCTTTATTCACCACGGCCAGAACGTGGGAACAACCGATGTCCTTCAGTGACCAAATGGATAAACTGTGATACATCAGACAATGGAACATTATCATCGCTAAAAAGAAATAGGCTACCAAGCCATGAAAAGAGCTGGAAGAACCTTAAATGCCTACTAGTAAGTGAAAGAAGCCAATGTGAAAAGGCTACATACTGTCTGACTCCAGTGACACGATGTTCTGGAACAGGCACAACTGTGGAGACAGGAAAAGGTCAGTGGCTGCCAGGAGCTAGGGGGAGGGCAGAGGAGCAGGCAGCGCACAGAGGTGTCCAGGGCAGTGAAATGCTCTGTGTGACATTGTACTGGTGGGGACACGTCATTAGACATTTGTGCCCACCCATGGAACGCACCACACCAACACGAGCCCTGATGTCAGCTAGGGACTTGGGTGACGATGAGGTCTCAGTGAGGTTCATCGATTGTAACTCACGCGTCCCTCTGGTGGGGGTGGGGGTGGGGGCGGCCGTGCACAGACGGGGTGTGGGGGAAACTCTGCTTTCTGCTCAGCTCTGCTGTGAACCTACAGCTGCTTTAGAAAATCCCGTCTATGAAAGAAGGAGGCAGGTGAGTGAGGAAGAAGAATCATAAAATATGCTCTTTTTTTTTACCACTGCTCATCCTTAGGGACTAACACTATTTACATATTGATGGAATCGATGGCTTTCCCGTGGATGTGCAATATTTTTAACCCTGCTGATAAGTGGTTTCCATGAGTGGACGGCAGGACTGCATTTCCAGCACCGGAGAAGCAGTTGTGGCTGTTGTGGCTGAACTGCCTGCCTGCCTGCCTGCCGGGCAGCCTGGGCCGGGACTCAAAGTCTGAACTCAGGCCTGCACAGGCCTCGGCAGAAGCCAAACGCGACAGCTCCCAGGAAACGAACAGAAAAACGAGTAGGGAGTTTCGACAGGTCTGGTCTTCATTTCTTTTTTCTGGCACTGAGGGAATCTCTTGCTTACAGTATCAAAGGGACGCTTGTCCTTTAAATGGTGACTCCAGACCAGCCAACAGGCTTTGGGCTAGGTCCCCGCCCTCCCTGCACGATGGGGGACTAATCCTTTAATTTCTCTGCCCAACCTGTTCCCCAGCAGCCACAGCCGCCAGGGAGAGGGCCCGCGCCAGTTGTTCGCTCCTGGGGCTCGGCTGTTCCACAGGTTTCTCCCGGGAGCGCCAGGTACAGGGCAGCTGCTACTCTGGGCACAGACCCGTCAGTCCGAAGGGCAGCCCGTGGGAGCAGCGCGGCCTATGGGGTCGGCCCGGTGGCCTCCCCCAGGTAGCCTGCGCCAATGGACCTGGACTCACGGCCAAGTTCTCAACTCCCACCCAGAGCCAGGGCTGGGAACCCCAGCTGCAGGGACACGGAGAGCCACACCCACCGTGTCATCTTTTCTAACAAACACACCGATCTGCCAGGCAGAGGTGGGGACCATAATTACACAGTCCACCTTCCCTAAAAAAAAAAAAAAAGTCCAGAATCCTGAAAAGTAACTCTCAAATTTCCCTTGTGCCTTTCTGTCAAGGGCTGAGAAAAGAAAAGGCGGAGCTGCTGAGGGTGGAGGGGCGGGGAGACCTCACAGGTCACAAAAATACAGGTCCTGTAGCCTCAGGAAGCCACGGACGCTGCCAAACTCGGATGGAACAAAGATTTACTGATGGAGGAAAGTTCAGGAAGGATACTAGCCACTGCGTCCTCATGCTGCTTCTGCACTGTTTGAGCCTTTTCTAAGTAAGAGACAGGAACATCATTTTATACTAGCTTAGTTTACTTCAAGAAACAGACATGACCATGCTAAGCTACTGGAGAGGAGGGGGCAGAGCTCTCAGGCTCTGCAGCCTTAACACAGTGTCCCCCGCACACAAAACCCAGATCAGGGACCCCTCCTGCCCAGACGCCCTTCCGTGACAGTGAGCTCGGAAGAGGCCAGTCGGTCCACGAGAAGTATATGCACCAACTGCCCAAACTGCTGGGTCACCTGCTTGGGGCCCGTGTGGAACCGAGAACATAGCCAGAACCCTGTAACTAACTCTCACCAGATCCTGCGACAAGGAGTTTCGGGGAGGAGGGCAGGGAGCAGAGAACGACACATTCCTAAAAATTCAGGGTTGTTTCTTTCCTCCCTACTGGATCCCACAATGCAGCAAGCAGACTGGGATGATCGCTAAACCCTTCTAAAATGTGAACCTTTCATCTCTCAAAGTAACCCATGCCTGACACCTTCCTGCTGGAGGAAGGGTGCAGCCAGGAGAAGCCAAGGCCAGGACAGACTGCGGAAAGCATCTACCTACGAACGTGCCTTCCTGTTCTACCAGACACCTGACCGAGGTCTGTGTCCACGCCAGGGCAAGCCCACAAGACTGAGAAACCCCAGAGCCACTCGTCCCTCGGGGGACAGATGCCCCTCAGAGGCAGTGCCTTGCTGCCCTGCTGGCTGGCTGCGTGGCCAGGACTGGGCTCCAGCTGCAAAGCTTCTTGGGCTGAGACAGGGGCCATCGGAGGGCAGCAGTGCCAGGTTCTCTGCACAGCAGACAGGATGAGGACAGAGGGGCTGGCGGCCCCGCCCGGAAGCTGTGCTGAGATCCTACGTTCCTATGGGGGATTTTTACAGGAGCTGGTGAAAGCTAGAATGTCTCTACTTTCCACCGTAATAGGCTTCCAGAAATATTTGCTCAGTGGATTCTTAAGGACGTAAGAACTGAAAAATTGACAGGTCCCCTCACGGCCTCAGTGCTCCAAGGTAGCCAGCCTCCCTCTGCACCGGGCTGGTGGTCCAGCAAGGGCGGTCTGGGCCCTGGTCTTCGCCCTCTACAGCAGCGAGGCAAACCCCAGCCCACAGACACACCTGGCTGGCAAAGAGGCAAGTCCAGTGTGTGAACTGCGCCCCGACCACACTCACAGCCACCAAGGGCTATGACCATCCACATACAACGATGCTATTGGCCTGGCAGGCATACGAATGATTAGGTGACGGTCCCATCAGAAGCTGTATTTGCAGTCTCACTTAAAACGCTGCCATGTGACACACGTTACTGGTGACGGGGGAGGGGGACAGTCAAAGAAACAGGCAATGTCTTTGTCCTCAGGGCAGCTGAAAGGGGGCACACACTGGGGCCGTTGTGGCTGGGGACCCGGAGGCAGGCCACACCGCACTGCACAGAGCACTCGGAGGCTTCAGTGGTGTGCCGCCAGGCCCATCACCCGAGCCCACCCCAGCTCGAGGCCGAGCAATGGCAGGAATTGATTTATTTCACGCCAGTCAGCGCTTGCCGCAAGCGGAAATGGAGAGATTAGCTAATACTATTAATGTTCTCACCACTCAGCAGCAACCACCATTTTTTAAGCCCACAGCCCTTTTGTGCACATTATCTCTACTACTTAGTGTTGTCCCCATTGTAGAGGTGAGGAAACTGAAGCTCAGAGAGATTCAAGATTTACCACCAGCATCTTGATGGTAGTAGACAGGGACCATCAAGCCCAGGCTCTTTCTATTATCGCCTGGGGAAAGGCCCCAGGAACCCAGCATGCTGAGTGGCCTCCCATCGGATATTGACAACCTGATACTGTCATCGAAGGCCAGACAGTGGCCGGAGCAAGAGCCGGGGCTCACCTAGAGTGCCCATCCTTCAGAGGTGGGGCTGGAGGGCCCTGGGGAGCACTCTCCACTCTGTGGTTCACTGTGGAGGCCCCAGGGACCACATCAGATGACAGATCAAGTGGGAAGGGACAGAGTGCCCTAGTCAATCTGACACAGGGTCCTTTTGGATGAGCTTGGGGCCATCTATGAGGGTCACTCTGTCCAGCATCCTACCCAGGAATCACCCCCACCTTGTCCTTAACCATCACCTTTTGTGCCCGGGGACCAGTTCTCCTCCGTGAATGGTTCTCCACATAGGCATGAGACCACCAACTCCCCTTTGGTACCAACTTTTTGCCAGGTCCAAGGGATGCATTTTATTTATTTATTTATTTAAATTATTTATTTTTAGAGGGAAAGGGAGGGAGAAACAGAGGGAGAGAACCATCAGTGTGTGGTTGCCTCACATGCGCCCCCTACTGGGGACCTGGCCTGCACCCCTGGCATGTGCTCTGACTGGGAATCGAACCAGCAACCCTTTGCTTCACAGGCCGGCATTCAACCCACTAAGCCACACCAGCCAGGGTCAGGGGATGCATTTTAAACTTCCTGGAGCCATTAAACCACACAGCCAATGCAGACAATACACCCCGGACAGTGTCCCATGTACCTTTCCTCAGATCCAGCACCTCTGTCTCTCTGTATCTGCGCTGAGGGCGGGCAGAGGTATTAAGAAGTGTGCTCTCAGCTCGTTTTGCAAAGCTGAGTTCAACTCTGGAAAACAGGGCTCATCTGGTCTGGAAGGGCATGCAGGTACCACAGGGAAAGAAGAGCAGTTTGTGTTTAAATCACATTGAATATACAAATTCACAAGCAGCGCAGTCTGGCACCTGGCACCTAGTGAAGGAAATTAAGAGCACTCCTTGAGCCCTGGCCAGGTAGCTCAGCTGGCTAGAGCATCATCCTGATACACCAGGGTAATGGGTTCGATCCACAGTCAGGGCACATACAAGCAATAAATGCATGCATAAATAAGTGGAACAACAAATCAGTGTTTCCCTCTCTTTCTCTCTCCCCCTTCCTCTCTCTCTCTAAAATCAATTTTAAAAAAAGTACTAAACGATCACCGTTATCAGTGGCAGTGCGCCCATAATATGGCCTGGGCTTTCTGGTGGCGAACAGGCCTGTGGGCAATCTTAGCCAGACACCAAACTAAGGAAAACTGGAGCTCGCTCACCAACACCTGTAAGTGCGGCACTCCCAGGCCTATTTCCTCTCAGATTCACTTCTTCACGACTTTTCCAAAGTGGGGCTGCCTGCATTTCCATCACCCCGATCAGAGCACACACCCTGCAAACTGCTTTCTTTTTTAAAGATTTTATTTACTTATGTTTAGAGGGGGGAAGGGAGGGAGAGAGGGTTGAGAAACATTGATGAGAGAAAGAGAAACATCAATCAGTTGCCTCTCATTCACGCCCCAAACAGGGACCAAAACCACAACCGGGAACTGAACCAGGGACCTTTCGCTTTGTGGGACAACCCCCGACCGAGTCACACCGGCCAGAGCTCCCTGCGAAGGTCTGTAGAGAGATGTGTATTTCCACACTGGAAATACTTCATCTCTAGGAATACATTTTAAACCTCTGCTGCCATCTCTCCAGCTCACCACACCTTCCTTTTCCAGGCAAAGCCTTCAGAGTTGAAAGTCTAATGGAGACTTTCCTTTTGATTCTGTCAGAATAAATCAATACTGGCAGCATATTACTGTCCTGCATGCCTCCCTCCCATTAATGTGGGTTTACGACCAGAAACATTTTGTATGAATAAGTGTCTCAGCACACCCAGGCCTGAAAATCAGATTCAAACCTCACTCTTCCTTGGAATTCCTTCCCCAGTCCAAACTTCCTTGGAAAAACACTCCAAGCCCAGCCCCTCCTCCCTGCAACCTCACAGCCTCAATTAAGAATGAGGATTTCTCTCCTATACTTCATGCTCCTTCTGACTTTGCCCCTCAGGGCAAAAGTTGAGTTTGAAAGGCCAAACAGGAACACAGCAAAACCTAATGGCACCAAGCAGGTTTTAGTTAAAAGTATTTCCAAGAGAAAGAGCCAGTTATAGGACCAAGTCTTGCTGGAACTCACTGAAACTCACCCCTTCGTTTTTCGGTGGGAAAAGGGGCCAGCACGCTCACCTCAAAACAAAGCTTGTACATCACACTCACTCAGGAAACATCTTAGGGCTCTGGGTTTCGCCTCCTTATCTTGGAAGCCACCTCTTCCTTCTCCTTATCTTGCTTGGCAATTTCGCTGTCCCCAGACGGCTCACAAATATTGATATGTACACATAATTTCCTGAGTGCAGGCAGGGGGTGGATATTATTAGCCCAGGGCTACCCCGCGGGGAACCAAGCCTCTAAGGGGTTAACTCACCCACGGCCCCACACTAAGTGGCAGAGTGGATTAGAACCCACTCATCCAGCTTACAATTCCTCCTCTTTCTACTTTGGCCGGCCTCGCTTAAGCGCAGCTGCCTTCAGCTCCGGGGGGTCTCCGGATCCGGTGCCTCCCGGCGGAGCAGGACCTCCTCCTCTCGGAATTCTCCCAAACTCCCGGAAAGCCCCCTCCCCGACCTTCGGCTCCGGGACACCCCCTCCTATTCTTGCGTCCTCTCCTCTCCAGCCCCCACTACCCTACCGCGACCGGAGGGGAGGCTCCGAGCCCGCAGGTGCCTGCTGGACCTGGGCGTCTCGGGGCATGGGAAGAAGGGGCGAGGGGCCCGGCCCGGCCCGGCCCGGCCCAGCCCGCGCCTACCTCGTCCCCGAAGCGCACCACTTTCTGGCCTGTGGGCCCGCGCAGGCCGGGAAAGCGCGCGAGCTCCTCGGGGTCCCCGGGGCCGCGGGGTGCCGGGGCGCTCGGCCCCACCAGGCACCGGTCGATGATCTCGTCCTGCTGCGCGGGCGGCAGCCGCGCCCACTCGGGCCCGTACTTCTCGCGGATCTTTTCCTTGTCCTGCATAATCTTCCTGGCCATGGGGCTCAGCGACGAGAAGTAGGTGAAGCGTTTACGCTCCCGGTCGTCCAGAGGCCGGTTCCCGCTCATGACGACCGAGCGCGAGGCTGCGATCGCCGCCGCCATGGACGCCATGCCCGGCTGGCCCGCCGCTCCCTGCCCGCCCCTCCCCGCGCCCCCCGCCCCCGCGGCCGCGAGCACCGCCCCGCAGCCCTCCCGCCCTCGCTCCGCCCCGACCCCACCCAGAGAAACGTCCCGGGAGCCCCGCCTCCCGCGTCCTCCACCCCCGAGAGTCTGTCCTTCGTGCCCCCCACCCCCCAGGACCCCGTCCTCTACGCGCCCCATCCCCGGAATCCCGCCCTCCGTGACCATGACCCCAGCGCCTCCCGCGCCTCCACTCCCGGGAACTCCGCCTCCCGCGCCGGCCCCCTGCCGAGAACCCCGCCTCCCGCTCCCCTCACCCCGCGCCTCCCGCTGCCCCGCCCACCGCCTCCCGCACCCCGGGAACCCCGCCCACTGGCTCTCTCGCCGTCAACACCCTCGCAGCTCAATCCCGTCGTCGGGATCCTCCCTCGTGGGTTCGTTCCCTCGGTGCCCCAACCTCTCGAGGCTCCCCTCGGCCAGCTCAGGCTGGCGCGTCCCCAAGTCCGCGCCCGGCGGTCTGACCGGATTGCTGGCGTTGACCGCCATGGCGCCACGTGGTCACTGGTTTGACAAAGGAAACTCTTTCCCCAGCTGATGTGCCCCCGAAAGCCGGGCCTCTCCGGACTAGCCGCCCGCCGCCCAGTTCTCCCCCTGCCCCTTTCCCCGAGGAGCCATGCGCGAGAGGTGACGGAGGAGGGCTGAGCGGGGAGCCGAGGGGACGACCTGGGGAGCCTGGACTTGTGACAGGGGGTTAAAAGAAAATTAGTTCCCGTCCAAAAGGGACGGGAGAGAAGTGAACTGCCCGGCAACCCAAAATGCCGTGGGTGGAGAAGGCGGTGCCGAGGCGCAGGGCTGCGCACCTGCAGTGCGTTTTGCCCCCTCTGGTGAAGAGGTTATCCCCAAGATGCCGCTTGGCCTTTTCTTTCTCTGGGGACACAAATAAAGTGACAAGATTTGTTTTGGAATCTCAGAAATCAGAACTCTCAGCAGCTGGATGTTTGCAAAGCAAGCGAAGAGGGGCAGCAAACTTTCACAGGCAGAAAAGAGCGCCATCCCGACGACAGTGGAGCCAGGCTGGTCCTTCGGCAGTGTGCCCCAGATCACTAAAATTACACACCCTCACCCGCTTTACCATCTGGCTGATTTGAACAAGACTGTGACAGGTCTCAGAGGAGATTTCAGCATCCTCTGTTAAAACAAAAAAACTGCATTTCAGTTGTTACTTCGCCTTCGGTGTAACACTTGGATAATTCTGAACCCATTTGTAGACATAACTCAAGAAGTTCTGTTTTAAATGTGGAATGGTCTTATCATCTTCTGGCCCAGAGATTCCAAGAAAATATTTGCGGAATGTCATGCATGTGAGGAGCTCTATAATAAGAGACATTGGTATCAACACCGTTATCAGCATGTGAGAGGGAAGGAGTGGGAAAAGCCACCAGATAAAAAAAGCCTGGATTGCACGGTATGTGAAGGACTGTGTATGAAGCCACAGGGTGAGAAGGGCTTCTGGGCATTATGGTTCTCTACTGAAGTCTCTGTGTAGGTCCAGGGCACTATCCTGAGTCCCATGGATTTCCGCCTCCTGGGCTTGTTCAGTAGTGAGTGGTATTTAAACATGCATTCTTGAAATTTAATTAGCATCTTTGAACTTGCTTTGATAGTCACACATGAAAGATTCTGTGCTATTGGAAACTTGGTCCCATGTGGTTTTTCAAAACAGTTGCAAACAACAAATGTTGCTTTTCAAAAAAGCACAACCCGATTGTTTTTTCAGATCAAAGATAATTTATTACCAGCGAAGTCATAATATCAAATGTGATATGATATAATTCAAGGACATCAGCCAAAGTATGTTAAAGTCCATGATCTGGAAGATAAGGGGGAACTAAAAGAAAATTACTTCCAGATTATGAGAAACTCGGGGCCCTGACAGATAACTTGGCTGAAATTGGGGGGAAATGAAAATATGTATTGATGCACTCCAGGGAAGAAATAAAAATAGACAGATTCCATATGTGTAATCAGGTGAAATAGTGGGGTGGTTCTAGTGTAAGAACTGGAAACACTGATGTGAACGGGGCCCCTTTAAAACAGAGTCGGAGCTGCCACCCAGAGCCGCCGCCCTGCACACCATAGTCCTCAAACCTTTGGGTGTTAAAACAGGACAGAATGGCTTTGGACTGGACCTGGAGCAGCATTTATTCCTAACAACTGTTTGCAAAGGTAACAAGAAAGAAAATATCTCGATTACCAGACTGAAAATGAAGAACGTTCTGCAGAATGATCGCCGTTATATTAGCTTATCTGCACCAATAGAAATGCCGTTCTTCTATTAACATAACTGTTTCCCTTCCATTTCTCATAAGTTCCCCTGGCCTTGGCCTCCTGATTGGAGCACCATTTTTGGGTTCTGCCTGAATCCGTGCTGCCCGAATAGCTATTCTTTTGGATCTCAAATAAATGCTCGTTCCCTCCCTCTTTGGCCTTTTAGTTGCAGGGTCAGTTTCTTCTTAAGCAAGGATTTGGATGGAGTCAGACTACTTGTCCTTCTTTGGGGATGTGATGGAGCCAGTGGATGCTGTTCACAAGGCGAAGAGACTGGCACGTGGTCCCTGATCCTTGGAAGCGTGTCAAAGCCTTGCAGTGGTCTGAAATGCATTCCTGTCTTCACAACATTTCATCGAGGCATTTGCTGCTTCCCAGTAAGCACTGCGGGGAGAGGAGGAAAGGCGAGAGACAGAGAGAACTCGGGGTTATGTTCACGAGATTTGCCAGTGATGGGCAACGGGTGTTCCACGCCAGGTCAGCGCTTCTGGAAGGAGCTGTGGGTTCCTGAAACGCTTTTCTGAGGAATCACGGAGACACCACAGCAGGTGCTTGGGGTGAGGATTACACGGTCTCCCGTGTCCTCAGCTGTGGAGTTCTCCCTCTGCAAGTGCCGTTTCAGTTCTTCTTCTCAGAAGTGGTCTCACGTCCCCAGCAGAATGTAAACTCCAAGACGGAGAATTTTACCCGTCTCGTTCACTATTGGGAGCAATCACGCCTGGTTCCGAGTAAGGGCTCAATGGGTATTTGTTGGATGAATGATGAATGAATGTTACAAAGTCTGCATTATTATCCCCTTTTTACCGATAAGCAAACTGGGGCATGAAAAAGAAAAAAATTCACCTGAGATTATCCCCTACCACCCCTCACTGTCTGAGATGGACTTGACATTCAAACAACCAAGGTTGTTTGCCTTTTGTTAAATCTCTAACTTATGTGCATAAGGTTAACTACTGGATTATTATTAATAAACTGGGTTTATGGCTATGTTTATTAAAGCTTCAGGTCACTCATTGGTGAAACACAGCTCTATTTTCAGTATAATCCCTGAAAATCCAAGATGGTGGCCGACACCTCCATTACCATCAGGCACCTCAGCTAACAGCTGCTGCCCTAGAATTCCTCTCTGTAGCTCTGCCCCATTTTTTAAAAACCTACTGAAAGAGAGAGGCAAACAGCAAGGCCATCCCCCATGGTGGAAGTTTTGCCCTGGGACACCTCTGGAGACCTGGGGGTGACAGATTCAACAGCTTCAGAAAAAAGCCCAGAGGCGATGGAGCGGGGTGCACCTGAAGTGGGACACTGTCACCATGCACCTACTCACCCCGAGGGGGGCAAAGGGGCTCACAGGAAGCTTCTGCTAAATACCTGTTTGAGCCTCAATTTCTCCATCTCTAAGACAGGGAAGGCTGCACCAGCCTTCTACAGTGACACGTCAAATGAGAGGGAGGTGACACCTGGGAAAGCCCCTCCCTCAGTGTGGCCTCTCCAACTTCGTGATTTCATGCCAACCTGGCTCTGCAGGCACTGAGTTTGCTACCTACGGACAAGTCCCCGAGTTTGTGAATGGCGTCTTAGTTGAGGATCAGCACAGGGCTCCTTCTCTTTCTGCTGCCCACCCCAAAGTGCCTGCGACACAGTGGAATGTCACGTGTCTGCGGAATGAATCTGTCTTCGCAAACAGAGTTTGTGAGCCCGGTCCCCCACGGAGACACTCTGCGAGGTAACGGAGAACCTCAGGGCAGACACCCCAGCCCTGCCTCTTGGACCCCAGTGGCCATCTCTCTAACACTTTGCCAGCCGGTTGCTGGAGCTAATGGCGAAATTCCAGGCACTGTGGCAAGCAGACGGCAGCGTGGGGAAGGCTGTCTCGTGGTGACATGGCAGGGTGGTAGGCCGGGGGACAACCTTCCTGACAGGCCACTCTGCTTGGATGCAGGCAGACTCCCTGAGGACGATGATTCATTCCCACAGCTGTTACTGGTTATTCCAGATGCCGCCCTGCCCGGTCTCAGCTTCTCACTCCCACGCCCAGAGGGGACAGGCAGTGGACCAGAGCGAACCTGGCTTCTGCAGACCGGCTGGCACCCGATGGGATCAGAGGCACAACCGAGACAAGGAGAAAGGGTGGAAAGACAGGATGACTTTACAGATTTACCATTGGCAGGAAATGTGCTCTGAACATTTTGAGGGGTTGGGTCATTTTGCCAACCGTAGGGAGAACTTTGAGACAACGATGGCCTGTCACCAAGCCCAGGCAGGCGTGAGTGTAAGCAGCACAGATGACCAGCTTAGCTGCTCTACGAAAAATGCCAAAAGGCCCCTTGAAAACGACAAGGAGCACCAGCTCGCTGTTCGAGATTTACATTTAGGGAGGCGTCTGAGGCTTGGCGTCCTCTGTAAAAAAACATAAATGACCATAGAAGCGATGGCTCATTCTCTTTCCCCTTCACTTGGAATCCCCACCCCTCGATCCTTGAATAGGGAAACACTCAGCTCAAAGGCACCCCCCTCCACGAAAGCTTCACGGTCACGGGCTCCTGAAAGCAGGGAAGGGGGCACAAATGAGACAGTTTGCCTCCTTTAGAGTTTGGTCTCAGGTAGACTTGGATGTCCTGGGAAGAGCAAGGCCAGCATTATTGACAGTACATGTGTCGGGGACTGCGTGCCGTGTGTCCCCAAATCGATAGTTGAGGCCCGACTCCCAGTGTGAAGGTACTCCGGAAGTGGGGCCTTTGGGACCTCGCCCGTGTGAGTAGACATGAGACAACTCGCCTCTCACTTTGCTCTCCACCACGTAAGGACCTGTCTACCTGCACACCAGGAAGTGGACCCTCCCCACACCCCAGGTTCGCCCGAGCCTTGATCTTGAACTTCCTGCTTTCCAGAACTGGGAGAAATGAATGCTTGTTGTTTTAAGTCACTCAGTCTGTGGTACTGTTGCTATAGCAGCCCAGACGGACTAAGACAACATAGAAATGGCTTCAAATTCATATAAAATCGTTGGAGAGCGAGAGAGAAAAAGGGGGAGGGAGAGAGAAAAGAGAGAGAGAGAGAGAAAGAGAGAGAGAGAGAAGTGTTTGGGAGGGGACGGTCTAAAAGTACACGGCAATGATTTATCGATTGAAAAGTGAGTGAAGGGAATTCCTCCCTTTCCTCCTCTAAACAATCTGTTCTGGACCTCTAAACACTCCCAGATGTGGAATGTAAGTTTCTTTCCTCTGCCCTGACATTTGTTAAACGGGCTCCTGGCAACCACGTCAGGCAGTGAGGACAAGTGAATGTCCCCCCGTGAGATGGTCCTCCCGGCTCCCTGGGGAGTTCAGTGGCATCACCGGAACCCTGTGCTTGACAGGAGACACATGCCTGTCCCGTTACCTGTCATCAGCCCAGCTCAGGGGCTTGGGTAAAACTGTGCAGTTAGTTATAAAGACTGACTTTTGGGGATATTAGTATTTTCACTCTCCTGTCCCTGCTTGGATTCAATCTATGTCCTTGAATTGTTTTTACCTGAAAACCATCAAAATACCAAGATGCTATAAAGAATGGAAAAAAATTATGAAAACAGTTGTCTGTTAAGTTTCATAGACTGTATTTTATGTTTTTAATTTCTGTGAAAATATTGTTTGTGTAACAGATACATAAAAATTGCCAAGCACCGTGAGTCATTCCCCTTCTCCAACCGAGAGATGTTATTGAACAATGAAAATGTGAAATATGTGTGCTAGGGTCAGTGAACTTGACCCCTGCCTACCTCAAGCCACTCCCCGCAAATGGCCCCACATACCTCTGTGGGCCTCCTCCTCCCTCAGCCTTCCAGGGGGTCGTCTCCCTCTGTGTTACCACTTTAGGCCTGCACTGCCTCTGGCCTTCACCAGCCTCCGCCCTCCCAGCACATCACCAAAGGTTCGGATAGGTGTTTGTCCTCTGTGTCCATCTGTCCATTGGGTTAGAAAGCCTGTCTTCCGTGTGTCCCCCCCTATCCAAACTTGACCGATTCTGGTAAGTTTGGTTTAGATGCCATCTGCTGGCCTTCACTGTGTCTCCTCTCCTCTAAACTGCAGTGGCTGTAGTGCCCAGGCCACCAGCACAGTGGAGACACCAGCACACACAGGTATTGACTGTGGCATAGGGACAACCGTTAAGGGGCCCCAACAACAGCTGAGTGACTTCATGGAGGCCATAGGGTCACACCATGGCTACGTGCCCCCTGCAGACAAGCTCTTCCAGAGGCCTCCCCCCACCCTGTCCTCTCTCCCTGCTGGTCTATCACCTGCAGGCTGTCACCTCCCACAAAGCCCAGGTGATCTCCCTCTGGCCCCTAGAAGTATTATTGGGCTAAAACTCCAGAAATACAGAAAACTCTGATCAAGCTGATTTGGAAACATCATAAAAGACAGACCAGAGGGGTCAAGAAAGCTACATTTCAGAAATATTCGTTATGTTCCTGTCTCAATAACCAACTGCCACGTCCTCTTCCAACCATGTTGTCTGACAAGGTCCAGGACGTGGAAAGAAGGAATTCAAGGAATCCATCTTTCTAGAAGAGAATGTGGCATACAAAAGGGGGGCGGTAATTTTCCTGGGATTGCTCTTAATAACTCCTTGTTGATGTTATTCATGGTCTTGCTTTGTGCCCTGATTCACATAAGAATAGGCCATGAAGAAAGAGAGGCTCGAAGCCAGTCAATGATTGATTTTGAGGGAAATTCTGAAGGGACAACTAGTTCTCCCCAGACTATTGAATCATGCCTAAATCGTGTAAACAAGGTGTTTATAAACCTGAGTAAGAAATTATCCTCCATTGTTCCCATAAAAGAATTCATGAATCAGTCATAACAGGCTGAGTTGTTGGTAGATTTTCCCACGCCTGTTCCTTACCCACAGATACAAAGGGTCTTCCAAGAAAACAAGAAAAAACTATATAGACCCCTACCCACAGCCCAGGGATACCCCTGGGTAGCATATTGGATTAATGGTAAATTATAGTATCCCCAAAGAGGAGCTAATAGTCTCCAGAGGGTTCCAGATCCCCCATTGCCTTATACAGGGGCATATAATGAACATGGCATTAGAATGGTCAATAAGGTTGGAGTCAAGTGCCTTATAATAGTCTAAATTTCATGGAAAGGTTAGCTCAGAGCAGACCTCCCTGGTGTTCTTTTACTAAGGAACAAAACAGGTCACTACTCTGCCAGCTTGTCAAAGGATTTTGCCCACATTTCCTCCTATCATGCAGCAGCTTCAAAAAGGAACTTTCTGAATTATCCAAATAGAAATAGAATAAGATATAAGAAAGTCAAGAATGGCCTATACCCTATAAAATTTAATAAAACTGTCTATCACCTTTTAAGTCAAAAGGTTTACTGTGGCTAGATTTCCCCTCTATCTCTCCTTACATGCTTGTTTTGATGATCAAAAGGTGGTGGGATTGTTAGATATTTCTATTTTAGGTTTATTGATTTGAATAATTTCAATGAAGTTGTATAAAATAATTTCTTGATCAGAGAATAAAATCCCCTCTAGTGAAATAGCCCCTGAATGTCTAAAAGTTGTTGAAGTGACAGCCCCTCCTTTACCTTGAATAGGAATATATATCAATTAGAATTAGACAGGCAAAGAAATAAGAGAAGCTGGTTAGCTATTATAAACCGAACATGTAGAAACAATTACCAGAGACCTCTACTCAATCGAGTGTATCCTTTGCCCCATGACAAATTCTGAGAACTTTAATAAACAATAAGACATTCAAACCCTGTACATAGATCTATTTCTAATTGTTTGCATTTAATAGGTTACTAGATTAGCATGACTAGATGTTTGGGTAAAAAACTTCCTGCTTCACCTAATCGCAAATGTTAATCACTGCCAAAAATGAAAATATAAAAATCTGTTTGTACTTGCAATAAACGGAACAGAGCTTCCCCGTCCTCTGAGTCGTGTTGTCGTCTGTTACCCATCGCCGACGCCTTACCCACCGTCAGGAGACCCTTGACCCAGCTGCGGCCAGACCGCAGCAACCAACATACCTGGACCCCACTATTGCGCAACATAGACACGGCCCTAAACCAGAGTCAGAAAGAGCAGACGCCAAGCCTCCTGTGCGTCATCGCTTGTGAACAGAAGGGTAGAGCTCGTTCACGCACTGGAAAGATCGATATGTTAAAATGTCCTCACTGCCTAAAGCAATCCACAGGTTCAAGCACTCTCTACTAAAATACCAGAGGCATTCTTCTCAGAATGAGAACTAACCCTAACATTTAAATGGAAGCACAAAAGAGCCCTTTCACTGAACTCTATTATGAACATTTTTCTAATTTTGTTAAATAGTCTGAACCGTGATTTTAACAGTGGTACAGTATTCCAAAGTCAGGGAGTTCATAATTTAGTCAACCAAGTCTATATGTTAGGACTTGTATAAATGGCATAAATAAGGTTCTCAGGAAAACTCACTGCCCTTGGAACCATTCCTGCCTCTCCCCCAGCGGCTGGGTCTGGTTTGGTACCTGCAGGGGCATCATCACCCTGGCAACGGGCCTCTCAGAGCCCTCTACTCAGGAATCTGAAACTGGGGCTGAAACGGGGGTCGGCCGACCTCTGAGCAGCAGGGGTTGAAAGAGAGACTCCTTTCAAAACGTGACTGAGGGAGAGAACACAGACGTACCGGCTTCTCCACAGCTGCCCCGGCTTCCAGTCCTTTCCCAGGCCCAGCTACACGAAGCAGGCCCGGCCTGTGGCTTTGTAGGAAACCCCCCTTTGCCTCAATCAGATTGTCTGGGGTTCTACTCCTTGCCACCCAGAGGGTTCTCCCTAATAATAAAGGAGGGTAAGTTTTAAGGAATTTGCTACATATTTACCAAGCTTTCCTCCAGAAAAATCATATCCGCCTTGTAAGTTTCTTGAATTTTGGTACCGAGGCTCTTTACGGGGCAGAGCTCTTACTAGGAAGCAGGTCCCCATCTAATATTAAGAGCTACCAAAGGGAACGAGGCAAGCACATTCATTTGCCGGGTATTAATAGAGCCACAGCCTGCATGTACCGGGTGCATGCTGTCCTCAGAGTTGATGCGTGTCGCCCGGGACTCAGAGTACAAGTGGAATTTTCCTGTTAGCAGGCAGAGGCGA
>PVIA01006108.1:0-102712 GCA_004024845.1 Tonatia bakeri | reverse complement strand
CTCCCCTCCTCTCCTCTCCTCTCCTCTCCTCTGGAAGATGTTAAAAGAAAGCAAAACAAAACTTCCTCAAAGTAATGCTTTTGTGAAGAGCTGAAAGTAGCAGCTTGGCATTTGGGATTCTGATACGACCTCGAAATTTTACCCTCCTTCAAATGACAAGATTTGTTTTCTTCTTTCCAACATTTAATGCCCACTTTTGCGTGGCTCTGAGAATAATGTTACAAGTTCAAAAGCTCTCCAGTGTCTGAAAACTGAAGTAGCAAGACTGCAATGATATGACCTGTGAGTTAGCCTGGTTTGTGAGAACTCTCAGAGTTCACAGAATATTGGACAGTTATATAATTTATTAAGTGATTACACCAATAAGTCTGGTGCCCAACTGACACATTTCTTCCTAAAAATAGCTATTTCCCATATAAAATAAGAACGTCCTCATTAAAAGAGTAGGGATTACCAATAGTTGAAAAAAGAGACAGAGAGAGAAATCACCCAAAATATCCACTGCTAGCATTCTGGCACATTATCTTCCCGTACTTTCAAGTGCATGAGTTGTTTTGTTTTGTTTTGTTTTGCTGTGATCGCAGCATATACACCTGTGATAGCTTTCCTCACAAATTAATCCTTAATTAATTCTGCTCCTGCAGTCTAAAAATTCTGGAGATAATCTTCAACATAGTGGTAATCATGCTGCATAGATAAGATTTCACCTACCTTTTCACTTAAGACGTCACTCTTCCCAGTTGTCCTAGACTGGCCTAACCAGAGCTTTGAATGGCTGCACCATAGTAAATCAACTAGATGAACTGTGATTTTAGTTCCTATTCTTCTCCTAACTCGAGTTCTAGTTGTTCCTAAACTAGAGCTTCTAGAACTTCTGTCCAAGAGCTTCTTTAGTACTAAAGCACTTTCCAACTAGGATGATTTCTATGGGATTGATTTGTCGCAAGCAGAATCTCTAGGTCAAAGGCACACACACTTCAGAACTCCAGGTGCGTATTAACTTGGGCCGGAAAGGCACCGTGTAATTGAGAGCCAGGGAGAGCAGGGCAATAAGTGGGCCCTTGGGTTTGCTACGTTGATATAAGAACTTATTCTAGGTGGAATAAATAGCCAGCTTATTTTATTATAAAAGTCAAGTGGATTTTATGCTTCACTAATGTGCACGTCTTTAAAGACAAGTGGGAACAGCGTGGGTATTTGTCATCCCGTAGAATGGCAGGACGTGGACTCTGTCCGAGGATGCTGAAAAGGCATTCCAAATTTGGGTGCTTCCGTAGTTAGTCTTCGCCGCACAGTCGGACAATGTTCTTCTTTGACAATAGCTGAATCTCAGCTGCCAGGACGCTGCAGATGCTCCCAGGTCATAATTAACCTTCTTCAAAATAAGAAGGAAGAAAGGCCTGGAAAAGACCTGCTATGCTCCAGAAAAGAGAACAAAAATTTAGAATGCTAATACTTTTGAAACCTTGGCTCTTTTCCATTCCTGACTGAGAAACAGTGAAGAATAAAGCACAGTGTTGCAAATGGATCATTGTCCCTGGACTGAACGGGACTCTTTGGCACAAGTCATCCGAGCCTGCCCTTCCTAACTTTTTGTTTGTTGTTTGGAGATGATCCCCTCACTCTCCTCCTTTATCGTGCCTCATCTGGAGCATCTGCACAGTCTTTCGAAGACTCCCCCGAAGACTGGATTTTTTCTTTTTTCTGTTGCCACTGAGACATTGTGTTTGTCAGTGGCACTATTTTATGGCACAGTTTATTGTTACACGGAATTAAATAAAACCTGGGTAAATCCTGTGCCCTGAAGCCAAACGGCAGCTTATGGAAAAAGCCTCAGAGAACCCAGTTTTCACCATTCTAACAGCCCTCACCCATCCACTAACATTCCAAAGGCCTTCCATTTATTTTTTTAAAATCTCAGTATGACAATATTCTGTTTTTGAAAGTACTTGTTCTGCTACTTTGTTCTTCAAACAAGAGGAGGAGGAAGTATCAGTCCCTTCATAAAACAGTTAACAGGCAGCCCGAGGCATCTTTTAGTGCCGTTTTTGGCTGATGCCGGGAATGGCTCCATCAATCACCGCTGTTCATGTATAGCTGGTTTTTATGTCAGTTAAACCATCTTCCATCAAGTTGGTGAAGCAGAGTCAGGGAACAAGATGAATAGCGAAATGTCTTCCCTGGCGCGGAAAGGGCTTTTGCTTTTAAATGCTTGTGTTGATTTCTTAATATTTTCAACTCCCTCTTCCAAAGCCAGTGCCCCTGTGACCGCCACTCTGGGTGTGTGATCTTGTAGCCTTGTTCGGAGGGCAGTGGGTGGGTGGGGATGGGGTCCCATCTGGAAGTGTGGGCCATAGCCCAGCTGAGGAGGGGTATTCATTATCTGCCCAGGGCTCCTGAGAAAGAGACATAAATCCTAGGGCCCAAGAGTGACTTTTGTAGCCACAGGATTGCAAAATATCAAGTTTCCAGTCAGCCTGCGGCGACATCTGTCTGTGCAGTTGGGGTTTTGCGTGCGGATGTGTTATTGCACGTGGCTTTTTTCTTGAAAGATGTATTTTGTTTATCTGAATGTCAGCTGGTTGATGTGTTTTCTGCCCAGAAGTCTACAGGATTTCTGCTCTCCCCCGGGTCCCCTTTATCAGGTTCAGTCCTCCAGAGAGTACCGTATTTATTAGGGCAGTGTGCAGAGTCTTGGGGTGCAAACGGGGTGGGAGGCTGATGGGCGAGGGACACTGTTTAGAATTTCCCACCATGCTGATGATAAAAAGCAGTCGGACTTCGGCCAACTCTAGTACTGTTTTTAAGTTCTCTCTGAAGTGCACCCATTTGTTGCTTGCACCCTTAGTGGATCTAGTGTCCATTGCCCACTACCCCTGCTTTTGCCATGGGTGCCAAGGTACCATCAGGGAACCTTGGGATACAGCCCCAACCTGAAGGAAGTTACTGTTTAATGGAGAAGGGAACCTGTGGCTGCAGATAGTGCTAGTGCCAGGTGGACCCGGGTTTCCACTGGAATCCTCCTTCAGGTCCATGAGGTCCACTCAGAGCCTCATTCTGCATTGTCCTCACTGGGAGTCCTGTGAACCTTCTGGTTAAAGCTCATGCATTTAGGTCCCCTCTGGCCTCTGCAGCCATGGGCTGGTTCTGGATCACATCATTCTTTCAGTGATGCTCTCCTGATCCTCGTTCTGCCCACCTGCGTGTGGGTTCCTCCTGTTCCCTCACACCCCGCGCAGCCGTGCTCCTTCCCTCATGGGTGTTGACATGGGGCTCAGACCTTGTGGAAGATGAGCAGAAACATGTCCCTTACACTGCAGAAACCCAATTGAAAATTGAGCCCTGGATGTCATAGCTCCCCATACACTGGGGGTTGACACGTGCACCTCACAAGGCATGAGCCTGTATGACATGGAGTGATATACATGATGCACCAGGAATGCAGTACAGTGGTTGTGCTGCTTACTGACATTTATTGAGTGCTTGCTACAGGCCGGGCACCATGCTCAGTGTTTTGCGTGGGCTTATATCACCCAGTCCTCACGACACCCTGAGACATGGACTCTGTGTGCCAGGGACTAGAAGTCTGTCTGCAGAGGTCCAGTATAAGTGCAGAGCTGCCTCATGCTGTCAACGAGGCTGCCTCGTCCCACTTCCTCTAGGGACTCTTGCACCACGCTGAGTGCTTTATAAAATGCCACGGGGATCGCTTATCTTAATGCTGCCCCACTTCTCAGGAACCCTCACCATGAGGTACCTGCCTCCACGGCAGGCCACATTAGCTCTCACATGAGCTGCTCTTGTATTTTAAATGTAATCCCAGAGTTATCTGAGTCCCTTTCATTCTGGGATGTGACTCAGAGACCAAGAACATTTTTAGAAGAAGCTGGGATGAGTTTTTAAACTGCAGTGGGATCAGCTGGTTTCAGCTCATAGGTGACAAGGGACCAGAAGGCCCAGCACCTCCCCCTGAAGTTCATCTGGAGTTTGACGTCACCACTGGTACAAGTGGGGGACATCAGACCACGGAAAATGTGTTTACATAAACTTAGGTGAACCGAATGATTATTTCAACAACATTTGGGGCTTGATTATTTATATGGTCCCCATCTTTCCAAGAATTACAAACAGCAAACCAGGATGTGGCTTTTGAATGGTGAACATTCCACAAACATTTCATACCAGAGATGCCCGCGGGGTAGGGTTTGCAGCCTAGATGGGGTGCGAGTGAGGTAAATAAAGGGAGTTCAGAAAGTGTAGTAATAAAGTCCTGAAGTCCCAAAGTCCTCGGAGGGCTGAGAATAGTCTCCAGCAAGCAGCTGTATAAAGAGGGATTCAAAACCACTCCAGGCGAACCTCTACTTTCACCTGGAGGGCAGGCCTGGCCTTAGGCCTGCCACCTTCATCTCCTGACTCTGTGACCTTGGTAATTACTGCCCCTGTCTCCAAGATTCGTTCCCTTCTTTTCAAAACAGATCCCCAAGTCAGGGGGTCTTGTGGGGATTCTATGAGAAAACACACACAGAGCACAGTGACTGTCTGACACGGTAGGGAGAGCTCCAGATGGGCTGGTGTTGTGGTTACGAGCTTGGTTCTGGAGCTTGACGGCCTGGGTTGGGTTCTCAGCCCTGCTTCTTTCTAGCCGTGCATATCCAGGCAAATGACTTAAGTTCCTTTGTGCCTTTGCTTCCTCCCCTGTAACACAGGGTTAAGAACAGTCAATGTTTTGTTCACAAGATGAAATGAGATGGTCTGTGGAACATGTGAGGTCAATTGGTGGTGCCCAAAGTTAGAATCAATCAGTGTTGTGAGGATGGCTTCAAACAGACAAACAACCCCCCCCAAAAAAAAACGGGGGACACTCTCACAGAAAGAAGAGAGTGCAGCTGAGCAAGAGTGTGCCCACTTACTCTCTGCCCCACACCTCAAAAATAAGGATGGTTTACCTGGGTACCTGTGCTGGGCCAGGTAGGGTGGAGGTGCAGAGATGACCAACCAAGGCAGCTGAGGCTCAGACGGAACAGCTTGCCCCAGGCCCCACGGTCCTGGCTTCTGCCATCCAGTATGGCTGTGCCAGGTGTTTTAATAAGAAAGAGGAAGCTTACTTTTGTTCTCTGCCCAGTTTCCACCCAAGGTCTCATTTCATGGGACCTCAGTACAGTATGTCTGGGACTTGGAACACGGCAGGGGCTCAGTAAGTGCCAGCACATCTGCTTCTGTAGCAAGCCTCTTGCTCCCACATCTTCCCTCTGCTTTGGTCAATTCATCAGCACCGTTGTTTTCCCTTTCTGCAGCCATGGTCCATCGTGATCAGCTGCTCATTATAAAGCACTGACTGACGCTGCACACATGGTAGTTCCCATCTCTTTGCCTCCTTTCCTCCCCATCTAATAGTTTGAGTAGCAACAATGATAGCTAAGGAACCAGAGAGTCCCCATCAAATCAGTCCCTATTGCTGCAAAACGATTCCAGCTAACTCCATTCCAAAGCTGCCTAAAATGTATTTACTTGTACCCAAAAGGATCCAAGAACATTACCACCAAACCACAGTACCTTTGTAACACATGGTATCCTGGGCCACTTTTTTTTTTTTTTTTGCTTGTTAGTTTGTCTAACAAATGACTGGTGTGGTGCAGACAGAGACATCAAGTAATTCTATTGTTAAAGCATGCATTAATCCTGTCCCCCACCCCCACCTTGGCAAGGTTTAGTGAAGGAGAAGTGGAAATTAATGGCCAACTGAAGGTTTTAGGTTATGTGTGGATTTCATTTATCCATGCTCTCTCTTCCCCCCATTAGCATGGTTAATTAAGAGTTGTCAATACATCTTTGCTGGAGTATTTGATTATTTTTTCAGCAGGGAAGATTAGAATGAAGTCTTCAGATCTGGCAAGTGTCATGGGACTTGTAGAGTAAATTGCAGGTTAAGCCCTCATTTTGATCTCCGGGACCAGAGCAAGCACCGTTTCATTGACGTGTCATCAGCTATGATCTGAGGGAGCACACAGAGGTGCCCTTTGGGGACGGAGGAGCGTCCTGCACTTGTCTCCCTTATTGAAAGGGTTTATTGCACCGTGAATGTGCGTGGGAGAACAAATAGCAGACCGGAGTCGGAGCGGACTGAAGCCAGCTCTGAGAAGCTCTCCATCTGTGCTTTTATTTTGCTTAAGTGTGAGTACATGTATGTATATGTGCACACACACATTTTTGTATATTTTCCTCCAGATGGAGATGGTGGTGTGAGTTTGAACAAATAATACACGAGAGTTAAAGATGACAGAACATAGTTCTATAAACTCCTTGATTTATTAAGAAGTACATGTATATGTTTGCACACACACATCTCTCTACCCGAACAAAAATGCCATCTGAATCACCCTTTTTTGTCTCCCAGACTCTAGCAAATGCTTCCTGCAAATGGCAAATGGCTCTGCCCTTTAGGCATTTCTTTTTGCATTTCTGTTGACAGTGGCCTTTATTTTTCCTTCTACTTTAGGTCTCTCAAATTCTGGAATAAATCTTACCAGCAATTAATTATACCTTGAGATTTCCAGGAGAGGCAGGCTAGCTTTTATTATTTTACCCACTAAATATACCCCTAGATAACACAATACATATTTACAGTGACAAGTTTTATTTTATTTATAGGGTTATAACAAATCATCAAAAACAACCCAAAAAGGGCCACTTAGGCGAGCATCCTTATTTCTCCTGCTTGGTCAATGAATTATGCATGCATGACAAACGGCAGTGAGGAGTAAAGGTCGGTTTAGAACAACACAGATTGGAAAATTACACCATTTGTTTAAACAACATTTATTATTGATTATTCAGCATAGGGGCTGATAGAAACGCAAATAGTGGCAGTAATATCATCTATTTACGTAGGCCCTTTATAAATGTCGAACCCTACCCTCTGTTTAGATCAGAATAATTGTTCACATTTTCCAGCTCTGTTTTGACAGAGAGCAAAGATAAATTTCGCATCTATTTTCTTGAGTCTTTTAATCCCTGTGAGATCCCTGACATTCTCCCTGTTTATAAGGAAGAGGACAAATTAGGGTTCAAAAGAATTAAGTAATTTACTGAAGGTCACATTCTTATGGTCACACATAATCTTGCTGTCACAAAGCACTGTTAGTATGTTGGAGAGCAGTAAATCATTTACCATAGTGATGATAATAGTCATAATCATAATCATGTGTGATACATATTAACTCTTATTTGCTGACTCTGTCCTAAGTGTTTTACATGTGTTTTGACTTTCAAGCTTTACACAAACTCTATGAATAGATGTTATTGTGTCATTTCATAGTTAAAGAACTAAGAAGTTAAGTATCCTGTTCAAGATCACAGAGTTGATAAGTAGCAGAGCCACAAGTATGAAAAACACCATCATGTCCCAGTATTTGCCAAAAGTTTCATGCTTTTGTGCATTTCTTGGAGCATCTTCTTCTTCTGACTTCTGGACACCGTGGCTTCATGAATGTGTTTGAGCAGTGGTGGGTTCAGCTGTTGATTCAAATTTCTTCCACAGATTTCTTAAGAAAGGGAAATAAGATCTTTAACTTCATAACCATAAAGCTTCATTTTCCTTTTAAATAATCACAGAGCAGCATGAACAACGTTACTTTCACTAAAAAGGAATTTAAAAACTACAACCCAAGAGACTAATTGAAGGAGTTATGCAATAGTGACTTGGAAAGGAGAAACTTGAGATGGTGAAATTAGGAACATGCTTTCTGTGTACCCAGAGCTCCAGGCAGGGCTGGAAGCAGACTTCCCGGCTGTGCTCTTGCTTTCCCTCAAAGGAACTCAACAGGATTTTTATTTTACCATGCAGGTGTTGGGCAGACACAAAACTCATCCCCATAGCCATTCACTCAGGACATCTGGTCAACCTTTCTCTTTTAAGCTAGGCTTACTTTTGAGAGGTTTCAATGAGATGGTCTAAAAAAAATGTCTTCCATGAAGAATTATCTTGATCATTAAAATAAATCCATTTGGTCTTCTTGCAGAGACCTGCCATTTCCACTTCCTTACTCAGACACACTGTTTGGGCAGCTCTCCAATGCCGCTTTCTCTGAGCCCTCTGGGGAAGACTCAGGAGCAGGCCCCTCATTTCTCAGTTCCAATCAGGATGTTGGAAACCCTGCTTCCACCCACCTGTGGGTGCACCCCTTGGCCAGCCTGCTAAGGGGGCTACTGGAGGAACTTGTAAAGAAGCCTCACTTTGTAAGCGCCATTGAGGGCGTGTTTCCAGCACCCTCTCCAACGTGTTTCGAATGCCACCCACAGCTTCCCTTTTCATGTTCCTCACCTTTACACTGACTTCTAATGTTGTTATTTTTACAAGTCTTTTCCAAGGCCTCTGATTTTCTAGACTGTTTAACATTTGCCATAACCAATAAAGGTATAACTATCTTGGCACATTTGGTTCCCCACCCCTCCACCCACTGCTGTACCTCTCGTTTCTGGCTCACTGCCTTTATGAGCCTATAGTACAGGCACCAGGCTTTCTTACTTCCAAAACAGTGGGCAGGAAAAGGAAACATATGTGAATAAACCTAAAAAATTAAAAAATCTGGAAGATACTAAGGAACGGTATCCCCGAGAGAGAAAAATGTAAATTCTTTGGATAAATTAGCTTTTGTGGTCACCTCTCTCCTTGTTACTTACGTAAAGGGGAGATAAGTCGCATTTCTAAGTGGGGACATACTCTCCTGATGTCCTTTTGGGGAAAGGAGGCACAAAATAAGAGTAAGTTCTTCTTGCATGTGCACACGCCACTTAGGAAGATCTGCGCCCTTGGGATGCTAGAGACCGAGAACAGCAAATGATAACAATGCCCATAATTTATTGAGCATTTATGACAGCCAGACACTTTCTAGTCCCTATAAATCCATAATCAGATTTACTCCTCACAATAGCTCTGTGAGGTTTTCTTATTTCCATTGTATAGATGAAGAACTTAAAGCTCGGAGGAATTGGTAAGTTATTCAAGGCAACGTAGTATCATAGCATCGGCATAGTTCTTCTGACTCCCAATCCCGGGGCCTGTCATCTACACCATGGGGGCTTCATGCCTGTCCCAAAGAAGGTGAGCAAAAGACTGGAAATTGCCTCCAGTCAGCCTCCAGCACTGGTTTCTAAATCCCACGGGCCCTCGCTACCTCACTCCACCTCACTCCACCTCACTCCGTCCTCCCTGAGCCTGGCTTCCATCTTTTCCAGTCTAAGAAATTGGCTCTTACAGTCATCACTGAAACAGGAAGTGTTTACCCTAGTACACCAGGCAGCTCAGCCCAGGAGAGAAATACACTGGGCTCACTCCCAGGTGATGCAGCTTCGTGACCCCCATAGATAACTGAATTAACCTCTCTCAGCCTCAGTTTTATCATTTGCTAAATGGGAAGAATAGTGTCTACCCCAAAAGGTGGTTGCAGGATTGAATGAGATTCGCATTCCATTTGCATTCAGTGAGTAGTTTTTTGAATGAATGAGTGATTGGTGATTTTGTTCTAAAATGAGTAGTGAACAGAGTAGGACTTTAGTGAGTGGAAGCCTGACCCAAATGTCCCTCTTTGACGACTCCATTTGCACTGTAGTCTCTGTAAGTGGTGACCCACTGCATTCTTCAGTGTACGTCCTGAAGAGCCATACACAGCAGCCCTAGTCCCCTGCATTCTGATTTGTAGAATCAGCTCTAGATACATTTGCTTCAGGTGAAGCCATGGGAGTCCTCTCTTTGTGGCACTTTGGCTTTGGTGTTGACCCCATGTCTTCTATATTTCTTTGCAAAGGAATGCTGGCCCCATGAACTTCTTAAACACACACAGGGGCTTCCTGGCCTGGGGTCTTCATCTGGCAGTTAGATTGTTTAGAGAAGGATTTTTGTGATTCTTCTAGGTTGACACAATGGCTGTCATCTGTTGTTTTTCTAATCTCCCAGTAAATATTTGGAAAGGGAAGGTTTAGGCCTGTGTGTTTCTCTTATGTTGGAAGGATAAATAAAGCCATCACATTGCATGAGTTTTCTTCCAAGTTTGCTGCTGCAGATCTGTACAATGATTGAATATTTGCAACCTGTAGAGTAGCAGGGTATATATTTGGCAGCAGGCAGTATTGATGGATTTAGGGAATGTCTTTTGACAGTTACAAGTCCATGTGAGGTGGTGCAGACTCCTCTGAGCCAGCCCAACAATGGAAGTGGGGATTGAGTGACATAAGACTCTCAGGGTATGTCTCAAACCATATAAATCAAGGCCAGAATCTAAATCCTACAAGGAGAACCTGCAGGGAGCTCAGTGGGAGGCACCGCTGTTTACTCTCCTCTAGCCCCCTGCAACCATGCAATTAAAATGGAGGAATAGAATAATTCCTCCCAGACAGGTTTTTTTCTCACCCCCATTCCTTGTTCACTAGGAGGCTCTGTAATTAGATCACAGCATCTCTATTCTTTTGGAAAGATTTAGAACAACTATCACACATGCTCTGCTGCTTTGAGTGGAAAAGTGATTTGACAACTTTTGGAACTCTTGGCATTCTAAGACTTAGCTTCTGAATCTTTCAACACCTCACCTGCTGTGTGACCTGGGACAAATAACCAATCTGTGCCATAGGATTTTTTTTTAATTTCTTGAAACAGGAGCTAAATATATTTTCACTGTTTTTTATTTTCCTAAAAAGTCAGAGACAATATATTTTAAATTTCTGAAACTTTGCTTTCTAGGAAAAAAGAAAAAGAAAATGAACTATATGTAACTTTAGGTCATATTGTATGCCATTCTGATGTAGGAGAAGCTGTTGATTATGTAAATTATGAATCCTGACATACCCATTTAGTGAAATATCCTCCATGTAATTAAAAATATTTCAAAGGCATGACTTGCAACACATAAGATGCTTTACATACTAACCAATAATCCATTGATTTCACATTTGCTGATGGTATTTGAAGGAAATTAAAATTTGTATTAGCTATTTATATAAAAAGAACCCAGTTGGTTGTATTATAGCATTAATAACAGTGAGGGGGAAAATTCCACTATTAATTTAAGGTGCTAGTACATTCAACCATATACTGATAGCTCTTTATTTTCTGGGATTGAAAAAGGATTACAAAATAGGGTCAATAATGTGAGTATAGTTTTGGTGGAAGATGTAACAATAGCACGCTCTTCTTTGGTATTCGCATGTCACAAGTGGTGTGAAATCCAAATGCCTGCGGAGATGGTCTTCCTCTTTGCAGAACTAGATTACTGGTCCGGTTCTAGAGCCTGCCCTGTGTTCTTGTGTGCTCAGCAGGCTGTGCTTTGACTGACAAAACAAACTTTTGGGCTGTGACACCCCTGTGGAATTCCTAGGAACTCCTAGAAGGTGAATGATACAGCCCAGTTATTCTTTGTCTAACTCTGGCAATCATACTAGAGAAGAAAAAATATTTTTATGTGTTCATACGGCAGTTAAAGAGTATTCCAGATCCCCCCACTCCCTCCCCCCAAGGCATGTTCCCTAGCCAAGGCCCACATGGCTTTTCTTTAAGTGCTCCTCATATTATCTTGACCTTAAAGTTTACAGGCTAAAGGAAACATTTATGGAACAGTTAAGACCAGTTAGAACATAACGACTTGCCTCATTATCACACTCTACAAATCTCCCCTTTACAGAGTCCGCCTCCCTGTCCGCTTTAACTTGTGTTTGGCCTGCGAACACCGTCACCGGTGTTCACATGTGGCAACCCAGGGAGCTCCTCATTCCTTCCCTCGAATGAGCCAAAAATAAGAAGCTTTAAGCACTCATAAAGTAATTTAGCACCACATTAATAAAAGAAGCACAGCCTTGAATTATTTCTGTATGGATGTGTTTGAGTAAGTAATAGGATATTTTTTAGCTGTCTGTTCAGACATTTGATCTGCTTAATAAATAAACAGCTCCTACAAATCAACAATATAAAAATTTTTTTAAAAGAAACCCAAGTAACAGTAGGATAATTTAAAAATTCCAAAGTGTCATTCAAATGACCAATAAATATTTGGAAAATATTCTGGTTAACTAGCAAGTAAGAAAAAATTAAGAGTAGGGACTATATTCAACTTTCATGTGTGTAAAATTAACAAAGGTCCACACTGTTCGGAGCAGCGTTGGAGAAGCGGGAGAGAAGCGCGATTTCATACTTCAGCTCTGAGGGTTCCTCTGGTGCTTATCCGAAGTTTTAGGAAACATCCGTGTCTCACCTAGAATTTTCATATCTAGGAAACATCTTAAGGGAATATTTAAAGATATATTCATGCATTTATGTACAGTGATGTTTACAGATGTATTATTTCTGCTGTGAAAAAATAGAAGTTAAAACATTTAACAATTGAATTAAACTATGTAGATCTAAGCATTAAATACTATGTAGTTCACAAAAACGTAAACTAAAATAAGTGTAAGAAGTTGGAAATTTGAAATTGTTTTAACTTTCAAGTTGTTTCTCTTTTAAAAGTTTCCAAGTTATACATTAAAATGTAAATGAAAACTAAAGCAATAGTGATGGGTCATCTGCCTTTTTATTGAGTCATAAAATGTTTGTTTTTATCAATCAATGAATATTAAACTGAAAATTAAAATTATTTAAACTTGAAGCTTAAATCTTTGCAAATTTAATTAAATTATATCATGTTTTTATAAAAATAGAACAATTTGTAATTCCAGTGCAGAATGTCCTTCTGGTGACTGACAAAGGGAATCGACACCATGCTTCATGCGTGTTACTTCTGCTGCTGCCAATACACACATTTAAGAGTGATACAAATGCTTTAGTATTAGCTGCCATGTGCACCTGATGTAAATGCCTGCCAGACTGTAAAGATTCTCTGTACTTCTGGAACACAACACGTTATTATATAAGAATCTCTCAGATGCACTCTATGTTGGAGGAAGCATTTAACAAGTTAGTTAATTTGTGTTTTCTATTGTCTAAAAGTTTACAAAACTCATGTTCTCCTGGAACACAGAAGCACTTTCTGTGTTTGATGCTGGGAGCAGCATGCCCCTCACCATCAGGGCATTCAGACAGAGTGGTCTTTTATCTCAAGGATGTGGACAAGAGAGGTAGAGCCTCAGTTCTCTGGGGTCTGATGAGTTTTAGGGAGCTGATGTTTAGGGTGACACGTCACACGAGAGTAGACATTTAGGGTCACATGTCATGCCAAACCAGTGCTCAGAAGCACATCTTAAGTGATGAAGGCACTCATGTCAATAAGTTTACTTTGTCAATAAGTTTACTTTGTGAGGGTTTCATATATAGTGTTTCCTAAAGGAGACTAGGACAGGGGTCTGTCCTCCCTGGGTCCAGGGCAGTGCTGTGTTCGTTCAGACGCTTTTCAGCCGTTCAACACAACGTGGCATGCCGCGTTGCTAGACACTGTGCTAGGCAGTGGGCATGCAGCAGCGAGTGCAACACAGACCCCTCTTTGGCCCTTCTGCTCTAAAGGAGTACAAGAAAATCGGGAAGTGAGAGGGGGTCAGCTTGAGGAGAGCTTGAAATGCCCTTGAGGAGGAATTTAAATGCCTAATTTAGGATTTTGAACGTGTTAGGGGGGATTAGTGAGTTTTGCTTTTTGGTTCTTTTGAATAGAGAATTGGCCATTTGGAGCTGTGAGATTTTAACAAGGTTCAGCTGTTGTGTGGAGTCATCATTAAATTAACCAGGGGGCTAAAATATTAATTAAACACTTTCAAAGCTTATAATTCAGCCATATCAATGTTAGGCCAGTTAGGGGGCATTTAAAAAAATATGGACCCATCGTTTTACTCCTGAGATTAGTGTCCTGGTAAATGGTGGCAAAAGAAAAGTTTAAATTTTACATAAAAGCTTTGTTGATAGGTTGCTTCATTAACTGGGTTCACCCATTTTATTTCCTTTTCTATTTATCCACTCATAAATGGGCCAGCTGATTTGCTTAGTTGTTCATTAAACTATTTGCAAAATGGCCCGGTGTTCTTCATTTGAGACCCTTAATACCTTCAATTTCATGGAGACAGTTGACCTCCTTTTACCTTCCAGGAAGGGTCGGGTTGTGGTAAGTAAGGTGGACACGAGGAAATGAGCACTTAGCTTCAGGGCTCAGTGCTTCACATTAAAGGCTGCAAGTTTAGCATTTTCGGTGAGTTGATAGCATAAGAAATTGGGAAAACTTAATTTTACTGGCACCCTAATTAAAATTGGAAGGTTTCTTGGGAGCATTTTGTTTTCCATTTTTTAAAATCCTACTGTGGTATATTTGCCACTGCTTTATTTCTTTTAGATTAAAACTATTTTAAAAGGAAAGTGATAAAGACATATCATTCACAGCGATTTCTGTCTATTGCTGTATCCATACTAAAGGGCATAGATCATGTGCAATTCATATGAATTATCCCTCCAGATGATAACTCAGGCCTTTATATCTGTGTCAGCCTATGTCTGTGATGCTACAGTCATGGAAAGAGACTTGCTGGCATCCATGTGTTGTGCATCAAAAATCCTGCATTTCTCTCTGGAACTTATAGGTAAAGTGTAACTTCTATCCCAATTATGTTTTATTTCCATGATGATTATAATGACAATGATATGCATGATTTCTTAAAATATCTATTAGAATGTCACCTGGCAGATAATGCTCTCCAAAATAAGCTGGTGATGTTATTAAAACATAATCAATGAGCATTAGGAAGCAGGAACACCTGTCAATCATCTGAGTACATGTGGTAAGTGTATCCCGTGTCCTATTGACTACACTGTAGCCTCCCACATATTTTGTTTTGTCAGTAGTGCGGCCTTGGCTGATCACCTTGGATTCATTCTATGGGAACTTTTTTTATTTGCTGTAGTCTGTGTAATGTGAGGCTCAGAGAGAAATGAATCTCAAAAAGGCAGAACCCCATATTTTTAAGGGTAGATATTCACCCTGGGTACCAATATTTCGCCTACAATACCTAACACAGTTCTTTACCTTTAAGAAGACAACGAAAGGACCAACTGGAATCTCCTCCCCTTTGCAATGCAATCCAGCTACAGTTAACCCTAAATGTTTATAGCTACTGTACAGTGAATTCTGATAAATCCTCTTAGCTTTTCTTAATGAAGACTCCAGATGAGCCCCTTATTATGGCTAAGAATATAGCTCCTCATTCTGGTATCATCTGGGGTTCCTTGTCTGGATGACTCTTTTGAATCTTTTTCAAGGGCCTCATGAATTTCTTCTTCCACATTCTTTGTCCCTGGACTGGTGCAGTCTCTGTTGCTGTTCCTTATTGTCACTTATGAATGATCTACAACCTCTACTCATCCAGTTATAACCCCCATCATGTATAAAGCTGGCCTCCTGCTTTTTATGTACGTGCCAAGAGGGTTACAAGTTCACTAAGTTCTCACCAGTGATGGTCCATGCTGGGCAATAGGAAGGATTTCTAAACTGCTCTTGTCTGGAAGAGCTGTGTTCTCTTCAGGGTTGCATCTGAAAACTGACCCTCACTGATCAGAACCATGGTACTTCCTGGGCCATGCTGTTAACAGTTGTCCCTCCAGAGGAGTGGCTCAGGCTCCTCTTTCCCTTTTCCATGTCTACAGCATATGGGCTACGTTGGACTTGGAATGGTCTTGTTAGCATCCCTCACATATCATGGAGTCTCAGGTTAGTCAGAATGAGGTCTCACCTTGATGACAAAGTACCGTTTGTTTTTAAGGAAACATAAATAAAAATGAAACTCAGTTGAAACTTTTAAGATTGATGACATAGCTTGGCTAAGCTACTTTTATTTTTTTTCCTTTTTAATGCAGAAAGCTCCCAAGGACATATTGTGGAAATAACATCTAGATGTAAAAAGTCTAGTGTTTAAAAAAGTAACATCAAAATAATTTAATATATTTCCTGGGGGCTCCCAGGTAATGTATGGATTATGAATAAATAGTTCTTTTCTGGGCTAACATGGGTCTGTTTTATTTCTAATTCATAACATGTTCATAGTGTGATAGTCAACCTTCATGTGGAGGGTCATAAGTCAACCTGACCCTAAGTGACTGAATGATTATGCTGATGACATTGATGATAATGGTAATAATCACTATCACTTATTTTATGTCTACTGGGTGGTGATGCTATCCTGGGTACTCTTCAGAGATCCTCATTTATTCATTCTAACATTCTTATGAGCTGGGTGGAATGGTCTCAGTTTTCCAGGGGAGGAAATTAAGGATCAAAGAAGTTACGACAGCAGTGTAGAGTGTGAAGTGAGGTTTGTGCTCTGAACTTTCCTTAGCACTTGGAACACAGTAGGAAGGCGGTGGCCACCCCTCACCAGCACCACTGTCTTCCTAGCATATCCACTTGGCACTGGAAGAACTGACATAATTTTGTCTTTTTGCAATCTTTGGGGCCTGCTTTTAGCCCATGTCACTACCTGAGTAGTTTTGTTATTTTTTTTCTTGTCTTCATACACATGATCTAACAACTTTCTCCTATGTGGTTCTGAAGAGCTGTTTCTGCATGAAGATGACTGAATTAGGAAGTTCCTGGCTACTGTCTCTGTATAGTTTACCCTTGGTAAAGTCAGATTTACCTCTTTTCTGATTCTCTGCACTTCTAAGATGGTCATGCTGTCATTCTTGCTGAAGTGCCATTTTTTAGTCCTGATCTTTGTAGCTGAATTTGTAGTTTTTCTTTTTCAGGTCTAACTCGTGTAAAACTGCTACATCTATTTAGTACAAAACTACTACATCTACTTAGTGCCCTGTTAATAAAATCTCCCCAGAGCCTCAGCTCCACTAATTGGTGGCTGAGGTGGGAGGGAGAGTGCTTTTATATTTAAAAGATATTGTCATAGCTATCTGCAAGAAAAAGAATAAAAAGAAACTCACCCGAATTCCATTCTTCTTATACAATGATTATCCCTCCTTAGTTTTGCCTTTTATTTGTGTTAAACTGAGTATGTGTTTTTACATGCATAATTGCAACCACTGGGCCTTCTAACTCTAAAAATGTATGTGATGGAAACTACATGCTGGGGAATCCAAAAGGCTGTGGAAGCCCCAGTTCTCAGATCTCAACTTGATGGCCACAGTGATGATACCACAGTTTCTAAAGCGTGGTATGTGCGGTTGTATTTTCAGTTCCACAACGATACAGTGCAGGGTCTTGTAGAATCATGGTCGTAACTCCTCGTGTTTTTCTCTACCAATTCTGATCATTTGCATTCAGAATTTGCCTGTGTAAGTTATATTTTAGATCAATAATGCAAATTGGAAGACCCAGGAGAGCCCAAGGCCTCATCATATCTGATGATGAGGTCTTAACGAAATCAAGAAATAGTGAGTATGCATCCTTCCTCCCTCCTCCCCTGATATATTATAGACAGTACTGGTGGTTTGTAAGTGAACTTGAAAGTGCTTTTTAGTCATGGTGGGGCATCTGCCATCATTCAACAAAGAAATTTTTAGCATCTAGGCGGTATTTTGAACATCTTTTAGGTACAGAGTATACTGGCTGGCCCTGTGGTTGGAGGACTCAGGCTATAGAAAATCCCTTTTGATTTTAAGGGGCCTTCATTGTATTTGGGTAGATCTCCTTGTTTGTTTTAAATTTATTCAGTATGTTGTATTTAGGACCAGCTACATGGCAAACCCTGGGCTATATGCTGAGGATTCAAAGATTATATGGGGGCAGATTCAGCCATTCAGTTGGTTGTTTCTGATACCGTCCATGCCCCCAAGATGCTCCGTTTCTTGCATATCAGGCATAAATTCCTCTTAACAAAAGGTATCATGTAATGAAAGCATTAAGAGCAGGCCAGGCAAAGGGGAAGGGGTAGGGCATGGGGGGAGTGATATTTAGAATCAAAGGCAGGTAGCCTGTGATTAATAGGATCTGGGATGCTACATCTTATGCCTGCAATGACAGGCCAGTCTGGGCTGTGGGGTGATGACAGGCTGGGAAAAAAGCTGTTTGTAGGTCTCCTGTCCTGCTGGTCATAAATGCGGGAGTTGATGCAATTCTTGTGGTAGCCCAGGAAGCTATCTGCATCATCTCTGAGGGCTTTCAAAAATCTATCAGACAATAACCAAAAGACATATTTGGCCCATCTGGAGTTGGAGGCTTGACAGTTGCTTTAGTCCTTGTTACCTCTGTGTCTCTTGGCTCTGTTCCTGCATGTGGGCCTATTTTGGGTAGCCATTTCCACGTGGTGGCAGCCGGCAGGTAAAGGCTTACATCCTGTTCTCTTCACCAAGAGTGATGCTTCCTTCCAGTAGTTCCAGTCAGTGCCTAGGCCTTCCCTCAGAATGGACCTACCTGAGTCACACGGCCCTCTCTGAACCAGTCATGGGAGCCATTTCTGACTGCTCCAACCCAGTCACATGCTCACCTCTTGATTCTAGGGTCAGGATCCCCAGAAGTGCACAGTCTGTATGCGTGTGTGTTGGGGTTTGGGGGGGTGGTTTCCTGAAGGTGTGTGGGGAAGCTGTTGTCAGAAGCAGGTATGGGTGCAGGAGAGGTAAAAACAATAGATGTCCACCACAGCCCTGTAGTGGTTAAGCTCCTTCTAATGAGCCAGTTTATTACTTAAGGTAAGATTTCATAGTTTTGTAGAGATTTGGTGACAGGGGCTTTAACTGGAGAGAAGGAAACAAAGGGCCAGTGGTCCATTTTGTTCCACTCAACTATAGATCATGCTTTCCAGACTTAGCTCTACCAATGAGAATGCCTGGGCCAGGACTCCCTTCATATTTAATTGCCACTTACCTAGAGTAAACAGGGAAGACATCAGCTCCCCCCTGCCCACCCACCCCGGCTCAGGCCAGTGTCCAGGCTTCAGAAGCCTCTCCCTGGGATGGACTGGCTAGCATGCTCCCTGGGCCTGGCAGTGTGCAAACAGCCTTGCTGCGTTTCATCCTTTAGACGTCTGGCCCACTTGCCACCTTACGACTTGATCCTCAGTGCAGCAGAGAAATACGTCTTTGACTGTGATACCTTCATTCCGTGGAGCTGTGAAATATGCCTTCTCCCCTGGATAGCTTGTTTCCAGCTCTCTGCCTCAAGTGTATCTGTGAATGGTAGAACAGAGGTCACTTCTTGGGTCTTGATCATTCTGAAGTGACATTTGGCATTAATTAGCTCGTCATCACCGAGGGCTCCAGGAACCCACTTGGGAGAAGGTGAGTTATAACCGACATGGCAACTTTCCTCCTGGTGACTGGTCTGGTCTGAGAGGCTCTTCCGGGCCATCCCGTCAGGGTGTTGGGAGATGAGTAAGGGTCTTATTCTTATGCTCAAGGGTCTTATTCTCGTGGCTCAAGAGGCATAGTCTCATGGGGAGACTATTTTTAGATTCTTTCCCCCAATCATTCTCCTTTTTTTAGGGTGGAAGAGGAGCTCCTGTGAATCTTAGGCATTGAGACTAACTGGCGCTTTGGGACACAGGCCACGGTGCCCTTGGCCAAGAGCACACTCCCTGTTCCCGGTGCTGCTTTAAAAGCGTGGAATTGGCCCTGGCTGTTCTTCTCCTCTGGTTCTTAACTCCTTCCTTTATTCACACATAGGAATCACGAGGAATCTAGGAGGACAAGGAATCACACTTACTGACATGCTCCCCCAAATAGTGTGAGCTCTCTGATATCTGTAGCCACATAGTGACCATCTCCACGTGCCCCATCCCCATGACTCCGCTTGCTGCACTGCGATGGGCCACAGGGCAGAACTGACTGACAGCAGAACAGCACCCAGTTCCTAAGCCAGTCTCCAGTGGGCCAGGCCTGCACGTGGTGAGAGCTGCGTTGGAAACCTGCCACTAGGATGTTGGTTCTCTGAGGGCAGAAAGTTCTGCATTTTTCTCACAGCCATGTCCCCAGTTCCTGGCATAGATTAGAGACCCAATAAGTGATTTGTTGAGTGAATGGATACCTAAAAATGTTGTCTGTCATGTATTCAGGACAGTGCTAGTCCCCCATGTGTGTAGTTTCCCTTAATTCTCAAAACAAAATGATGTGGTCGATGTTGTCATCCCCATTCTACAGACGTGGGAACCGAGGCATGCAGCTGTTAGGGAACTTGCCTGAGGTTACAGAGCTCAACCCCAGGCTTCTCTTACACTGAAGCCAAGCACGTGCCCCTACATCGCATCACCTGCAATGCACGGGTCCACACACCATGGTCCTGGGCCCGCCCGGCTCGCCGTGTGAGTTTGTACAGCCTGCAAGCTAAGAATGGTTCTCACATTTTTACATGTCTGAAAAAAAATCAAGAGAATAATGTTTTGTGACACGTGGAAATTGTATGAAAATCAAATTTCAGCAACTGTAAATAAGTTTCATTGGAACACAGCTTCATATTTTCTCCTTTATTTGTTGCCTGTGGCTGCTTCTGCATCATGATGGCAGAGTTATGTAGTTGGGACAGAGACCTTGTGACCCATAAAGCCCATAAAATATTTACTCTCCAGGCCTTACAGAAAGTTTGGTGGCCCCTTCCCCCATAGCCTCCTGGGTCTGCCTTTGTTGGTTCCCCTTCCTGTTGTTTTCCTCTGAAGTCAGGACAACACAGTGGTCACAGCAAGGATCTCTTGCAGCTCGACTGCCACAGTCCAGCCTTGGGTCTGCAATGACCAGCTGTAAGGATTTAGGGAGCTTCTTGATTTCTCTATATGTTAGATTCCTTGTCAGTCAAATGGAAGTCAGAGAGTACCCACTACACTGGATTTTGTGAGGATTAACTGAGTTAATGTAGCTAGACTCATTACTTTCAACCTCAACTTCAACATAATGAGCGCTTGAAAAATCCAAGTTCTTATTTCCCTTTTTCCATCCATACACCACCTCTCTCTCTCTCTCTCCCCACCCCCCTCACAATTTTGCATCTTATATTTATCTGAGAAAGAAGAGAAAATATTTTTTGGTTCTTTCTGCTTCATTTAAGTGTGGAGTGCTTAATGTAGCCATGTGGAAATTAATTGCTTGTTTTGTTGTTACATAATTAGGAACTTAATTAAAAATGAATAACTCTAACTTTTCCCTTCATTTTCTCCATTTGCACAATTTGGATATTTTATTTTATAGCCTATTAAAATTGGAAAGTGGGTGTTAAGTGTCAATGAGTATTCCTGGAAAAGGGCGGGCGTTCTGAATGCATTTTCCCTGGCTTGCTGGGGGCAGACTTGGAGGGGCCTTGTGAATCCCGAGCAGGTGACGAACACAGTCATTGGCAGTCAGACCTAGGTGGGCTTGTGCACCAAGCCTGTGAAGATGGGCAGCAGACCGGCTGATGGTGTCCTCTTTCAGAGACCTGTGCCGGAAGGTCCTTACCTATTCAGCTGGGCTGTTTCAGATCCATGAGTAGGGAGGACAAGTGCCTGCTCCAGGATTTACATCTGCGAATTCCACTTTCCCCTTCATAGAGCCAGTCTAGGAATATCACACATTGGCTCCACTTGAAAAGTGACTTTATGAAGTGAGGCAAAGGAAAAATATGATATTTCTTTTTTTAAAAAAATCCTTCTCTTTCCCCCACATTGGTAAGTGGCACAAGCTTGAGAAGTTATAAATTCGAATTCCTTTATAATCCAGTCCCTGTAATGTGTTTCAGTGTTACGACCTGAGTCGCTATTATGGCCAAGCGTGGTTTATTCTGCTCAGAGGTAGCTGTGTACTCACTGTTGTTCCTGCAATGGCTTTACCCTTGGAAGACATCGAGAGCATGGCTCAAAGCTGCACAGGGAGCGAGCCAGTGGAGCCAGAATTGCCCTCCAGGGCTAGTGGATTCCAAAGCTGCATGTTCTTAGCTCGTTTCCTAGGACTGGCTTATTGGTTAGGTGGATGGAAGTGTGGATGGATACAAAGATCCGTCCTCAACAAGTTTCCCTGAGATGGCCAAGTGCAAATAAATTAAAAGAATAAGCAACCTGCCGGTTTTGCAGTTTTTGTGCTGGTCATGCATACCATGTCGGTTGATTGCTTGGTATTAGGCTTTTTCAATTACAACAGAAATGCAGGACTATTTGGACAATTTTTTTTAAAAAAATTGTAGAGCTGTATGAAGGGGAAGCTAAACTTTTCCCTTTTACTTCTCCCTCCGGTCCTAGTCCCCCAGGGTGATTCTGGTTAATAGTTGGCGTATGTTTGCAGGTCTTTCTTCATGTTAACATATGTGGCATGCATCTATAAAATTTTGTTCTCTTTTTCTAAAGCCAGAGGATGCATACTTCACCATCCCCTCATCATGCACGATGTCTACCTTCCAGGCCAGTAAATGCAGCTTTACTTTAATTCTTTTTAATAGCAATATAATATTCCATGGCCTGGAGTAGCCGGTTGCAGCCAGATAAAGGATGTGCATCCAAACAGAAATGAGCGTCATGCATAATCTCTTCATTTTGATGGAGAATTTTTCTTAACAGATATCTGAGACATGACTTTATGCTGCCAGGCATATCATAGGTAGTGTTTTTTTTTTTATGTCACAGTTGGGTCTAATTGTCACTGATTAATGTACCATAAAACCTGGTAAAATAGATACCCGGAGAGGGACACTGAAGAGGACGTGGATCCCATGTGATCCCAGCCCTGATGGCAGCGGCTGCACGCCAGGCCGGCACCGTGCTTTGACTCTACCCTGGCTTAACACAGTGAGTTATAAGACAGGGAGAAATCTAGACTTTAGCCCCCGATTTAACAAACGGGTGACTTGGAGATTGGCACTCCAGAGTTGCCATCCTCATCAGAGGCTATACCGTAATCCACAATTTATTAGCCAGCTTCAGACTGGTTTGCCAGCTCACTAATGGAAGCCTCTTGAATCAGTTTGCTCCTGTAATTTAAACAGCATTTCGATGTATATCGTCGAAGCAGAAAGGAGCTGCAGCCCCTTGCCAGAAGAATTAATTATTTATTATCTTTTTCATAAATACTTTCCTAGGCCAATGCAACTGAAAAATGCTTAGGCTGTTTAAAAAAAAAACGCACAAGCATACACGCAGTGTTTTCCAATGGCTAATTTGAAAAATGTCACCGTATTAGTTTTCATTTACATCTGTCAGGAAACATTTATATCCACATGTAAGGATTTTTTTCCCCTTTCACCAGTTATTTTTTGTGGAGTATGCATTTAATTCACATTTACAAATTGGTTTCTGTTTTTAACTAAAGGTACTTTTTCAGCAGAAATGATGCCTGTGATGTCACAGATCCAACTTGCAATCTCGATAGCATTCCATTTTAGGTCTCAAAATTGCCAACTTTTTTTTTATGGGTACTTTAAGAAAATATAAATCTGCTTGATGAGTTCATAGAGAGAATCTTCAGATTAAGGTAATGTTGGCTTTGGCATTGTCTTCCTGTCATTGTTGGGAGGCAGTGTTTCACGGTCTCTCGTGGGTTTGCAAGTCTTGGGAATGGAAGCGCTGGCAGCCTTCCTTTTGGATTATCTTTTCAAGGACCTTTGTACAGTCAAGAATACTGGGAGACAGAGGTCATGTCTCCCACTGTCAGACGGCTGGGCTGCTGACTGTCCAGTATGGTAAAGAGAGTATCTTCCTTCAGAACAACTTTGGGCAGCTTTGCTCAGTGTTTCCCAGATGTGACTCAAACCCAGTGTGGACACAGCATCCTCCTGGGCTATTCTGCATCCCTCTTGTGGGACAAGAGGCAGAGGCAACTAGAACTGATGCAGAAATGAACTTCACACTGTTTGTGATGCTGTGGACAATCAGGTACCTTGCATCCAACCTTGGATGCAACCTTGAATGCAAGACGTGAAATCTCACATCTTCTGTTGGCTTCCATGATCCTTGGCAGCTAACCCCTAGTTTTACAGATAGGGTGAAATCTTAGACCCGTCACAATTTGAAAATTGCCAAACAGGTAACTAACTGAGATTATAAAGCGCTAGACATGAACCAACTGTGGCTCACAGGCTAAATCCTGTCCACAGCCTGTTTTTTTAACCACCCATAAAACAATACAAGCAAAGAAAGGCTATATGAGAGGCCGTACGTGTCACCGAAGTCTAAAGTAGTTCATCTCTGGCCCTTTGTAGAAAAATATTGTCGACTCCTGATATTGAAAGAGCTATTAGGACAGTGTCTGATAAATAGTGGGTACAACATTAATAACAGCAACACTAACATACCGTTAACCATATATGCTTTATGCATATTAGATCTGTTCACCCTCACAGCTGTTTTTCAAAGTGAGTGCCAAAATTACCTTCATTTGGCACACAGAAATGTACCTTAATTTTCTCACACAGAAAATGAGGCACAGAAAGACTGGTTAAATTACGCAAGGTCACACAGCTAGTAAATGGTGGAGGTAGGATTAGAACCGAGGCTACCAGGCTTTGAAGCCCATGTTTTTAACCTTCTGCTGCCTGTCTATGATAAATACTCAAAATTAGTTCTTACTAACACCCATTGGGTATCTTCTCATGCCCTTTAGGACTGATTTTGACACAGGGCTCCAAGGTGGACTCTACATCTTGCAGATTAAGAAAGACTCTTATGAGTTTGAAACTTTACTCAAAGTTGTGCCACCATAAACATTGGTCCTGGGATTCAAAACCAAGCCCGAATGGCCCCAAAGCTGATCAATTCTATGGCAAATGCAGAGGGGCCCATTTTCAAAGGGACTAGCTCTAATATTTTACAGCTTTCTTAAATTAATATTTCATGTTGGTTGTAAATCCTTTCCTTTACACTGATGGCCTGTATATTTTGGGAGCATCTGTCTGGTCTTTAGGTACTTTGGCTCCTCTAAAGGTGACGTGTCTGCTGAGGTGGGGCATAAAGGCCACATGAGGAAGAATCTCAGGTGCTCTGTGCTCTCTTCTCCTCGATCCGTGATGAAAGAGCAGCAACGGGGCAGCTAGAACACGTTTTCCTCGGAAACACGAGCACATGCACTTTCAGATCCCTTTTGTTCACCTACAGCAATGCTCTGAAAGGTCTTGTGGTGTTACACTTCTGCCGATCTCTAGTGGCTTCAGGTGTTTTTTTGTTTAATTTAGGGTAATCCAGTACCAAATGAAGATTTTCAGATTTATTTTATAGAACTCTAAAAGTATATAAATGTGAAACTAATTGCTTTAAATCCTATATTTATATAACTGAGAATAGATCTGTGGGTGTTACTCTTGTCACTTTGAGTCACATTTTTTTTTTAATTGCTTTTGATGACTTTGTACCTTATCGCATCCACAGATGGTCTTCTTGTCCACCTGACTTTCAAATCTGTTTGAGAACTGGGAATTTTGCTTAGGCTGAAGGAATGAGTACATGTATCTTGTCACAGGAAATCACAAGCCCATGTAAACTCACTCTTGCTTCCAGCATCTCATCCATTGAAACATAAGCCGCAGTCTGCTGAAGTCTCACATTGTTTTATCCTCCAACCATGCCTGTATTTATTGCGTTCTTGGGTTGTTTCAGCATTCAGTCATTATTGGAAGCCTTGCAAGATCCTGAGAACCACTCAGGAATTTTACAGCTCCAGATTCTTCAAAATCTAGACTTAGGCAGGGAGCCCATGTAGCAATTCAGTTAAATGTCTCTCTCTCTCATTGTTTTCCTTGTAGAGTGGTAAGGGTTTCATGTTTGTTCATCCTATTGAAGTGGAGGTTTAGGGGTGGGAGGTTGTCTCTTGTCTTTGGATTTATTTTTACTTCTTGATCATTATGGAACTTAGTCTTTCTGGCTATGAGAATCATTCCATGAGACTGGAGAGGAAGGAGAGGAGTAGGGATGCAGGTTAGAACCATCCAGCCTTAACTATACCTAACGAGTTAGTCATGTTTGGAGAGGTGGGGCCTGCTGGCACCACTTGCACAGCCCAAAGAGCAGGGGCAATTCTGTTAGTCCACCACTGCTGTCTGGCTCTGTTTTTTCAGGGATTACTTAGTGAGCTTCCTGTGCATCTGGGTCAGGCAGAGTGTGCTTCTAACCCAGGCTGTGCACAGCTTCCCAGCCAGGAGATAATAGATAAATGAATCGACCTCATTGTCTACAGAATAAATCCAAACTTCCTGAAGATTAAATGAGATGATTATGTAAAGCACTGAGCACTTTAGACAAGCCATGGGAAATGTCTGGAATATTGTAATTATGCATAATGACAACTATAGTAATAAAGCTAATAATATAATAAGGATAATACTGTTTTTACTTCATGCTGTTTACTGACACTATATGCCAGTTGTTTGACATCAGAGAGGACTTTCAGTTGGCTAATAAATAGGGAGACATCATGTAGTTTTGTGTTCCACCTCCACAAGGCAACTCTTGATTGCAGGTATGTGGAAGATTTAGGAGACTTCATCCTACGGGTCCTGTCTCAAATTCAGAGGCATCACAATAAGTGGTCATTGATTGCAGGCACTTTTTTGTTGGTGATGCCTTTCATTCATTTCTCCTACATTTCCACTCTGATTCTGGGCATTGAGTCTCACCTTTGTCAGCGGCAGAATCTTTGAACTGTTTCTCCAGCTCCTAACATGTCTTCTCAGGTCCCTTTCCCTCATTGTGCCCATTGCCTTCTAAGTACAGCTCTGATCGTCTCCACCTAAGAAACCATTGATGGTGTCTTTTGAGTAACAGTCAAGTCAAACTTCCCGGCCTCTTTTCCTTGAATTGCTCTCAGCCTACTTTTCCGCCTCAGTTCCCCCTAAGTTTCCCCTAAGTGATCCATGTTGGGGGGGACGTGCAGAATTCAGAACAAACCACTTTGTTCATTGTCCAACTCTGCTCTCTAGAAGTGTGCTTCTGCAGAAGCCCAGCCTGCACTGTGCAGGGCAGAGAACAGCATGTATTCAGAGAACTCGTCCATCCAATGAACATTTCTTACATCCAAGCCATGGGGAGCCAGGGAAGGGATTTAGCGCAGAGTTGTTAAATGCTCAGATTTGCCTTTTAGGAGACCATTCTGGCAGCTGCATGAGAAACAGGGCTGGGAGACCTCCTGGGAGACACTTCTAGCCACCCAGACAAGCGATGATGAGTTCTGACCTCCTTGAGCACTCCAAGCTTTTGTTCTGTTCTTGTTGTTCCTTCTGCTTGGCATGCGGTCCCTATATCCATGCCCCATCCTCCCATACCTCTATGTCTGACTCCTACCCATGGTCTGAAACCCATGCATTTCAAGATTTCATCTGCTCAGTGAGGGTTATCACTGCCGCTTCCAGCTCTCCAAATACTTTCCCTGTCCTTGAAGCACTTATTACTTTAAGAAGCGTATTATAGTATTTTCTGAAATCATCTTCATTCTCCTACTGGTTTGTAAACTCCCTTGAGGTAGGCATTCATGTTGTCTTTTCTTCTTTTTATACTTACAGTAACTTACCCAAGGATACAGGGTCAAGGCTTGGGAAACCCAGAGCTGTGCATAGTTCATATCTCCTTTGAAATCTCCCTTTTCTGATTCATTCTGCCCTGCAGGATTTTGGCAGGAGTGGATTTTATTCTATTCAGGTGGACCCATTCGATGTTCAGTGTTGCTGGTCAGAGTAAGAGTTTTGAGTCCCTGTGACTCAGAGACAAGAGAATGATTCCTTTCTAGCTTAGTCCTCTGTTTTGGCTTTGGGCTGGTGTGATGGCGGTGGGGTGTGGTGGCTGTGGGGTATCTGGCTCTGGATTTTAACTGCTGATCAGACTCAGCTTGCTTACCTCCCTTATCCTTGTTTGATCTGCTCATTTCTGCTTTCTTTTTCTGGGCTGGGACCTAGGACCACCCTAGGGACTCTGTGGTGGACCTGGCCCCACCTTGGGCATTCCTTTTTGGGAAGGCAAAGAAGTGAAAAATTCCTTCTCCCTGAATGCCTAAGTGTACTCCTGAACTGCACTTCATGGAAGTACACTGGGTCTCTCCTGGCTGCAGTGAGTAACACTAAAATTCCCAACAGTGGTTAGAGAGTCGTTCCCTTTTTGGCTTTTTTTTAAAATTAATTTTCCTGTGTTTCTGGTTTTCCATTGTGAGTCATGATGTGAATCTGTCCAGTTAAGCAAGCAGCAAGGGTCTGCCACCTGCCCGACCCTTCCTGAGGTGGGGGGAATGCAGTTCCCTAAGGAGCAGAGAACATTAAAACAGATGATGATTACAGACCTAAAAAAACATGGTGGAATCCATCCCAGAGATGTGTTTTCTTGGGTGTACACTCTTTCTTTTTTGTAATGGAGAGAGTTTACTTAAGACTTTGATTCTTGGTTTCTTTCAGCAATCTGGAATACTTAGCAATGTCAGCGACTTCCCCATTTGCGTGGATGGGACATGTGTGCCCCAGGTCAGCTTATGCCCACCCGGCCCTGGTTTTTCACAGCTGGTGCGCTTTCATCATTAATGTTACCTGGCTGGCCCTTACCCATCACCTGCAGCTCTCTCTTTGCTGGTGTGTGTGCTGAGTGCTTTGGTGCTGGGGAAGGAGGGCCTCTTTGGCCAAACTGTGTTGGGTAGGCTGGGTGGTTGCAGAGGCTAAACTGCATCTCAAACTATGAATGATTTAGGCCAGTGGTGAGAGATGGGGGCAGCATCACGGGCGAGGGAGGAGCCCAGGCAAGAGCAGAGTTAAGGTCAGAATGGCATGCAGTGCTCGGTAACACAGGCCTTAGTAATGTCCCTTGCTTTCTCTGCAGGGGAAGAACAAAGCTTAGAGCGATCAACAGGGTTGTCCCACTGACTCATTTTGGAATTTTCCTTATGGGGATTGTCCTTCAGGACAACACTTTCTGCTCCAGAAAGATTCAATGAAAAAGGCATTTACCCAAAGTGGTTTGCCCATTAAAGGCCCTTTAATGGGTCTGGAATGTTACTGGAACAATGTTAGTACATCCCAAGTCATGAGTAGTAACCAGTGGCCACAGGTGGGAGGGGCAGGCAGTTTGGAGCTACAGAAACCCCTTTGTTCGGCTCTGCTTCCCACCAGTTCTTCGACTTCGGGTAGTCACCGGGCTAATCCCAGCCTGGGTCTCCCTGTTTGTCGAATAGAGTCATAGTTGGAGAGAGTTAAAGCATTAGCACCATGCCTGGCACAGGGCACACACCCAGCCAGTGGTGTTGGTAGTGCTGCAAATCATAGTGGAAGTGACCAGCACGGTGGAGTCAGGCCTGCACAGGCCTGTAGCAGCATGAAGGGAAGGCGGGGAAAACAGGGCTATTCTGGCCTCCCCGTGCTTCAGGTCTCCCTACAGCCGCCCAGCATTCTCATGTTTCTCCTGACTGCTGTGAGCAACCCGAATCCTTCTGGAAGAAGCTTGGGTATAAATTATAAAAAATTAAATGAATAAACTCGGGCTCTGCTGCCCAAGGTGCAATGGCAGTGAAAATGCTGGAGGTCGAGCTCGTGTGGCAGCGCCCTCTCTTGGTGGGTGCTTGAATCACCACTTCAAGACTGAGAAGTACACTTAGCAGATGGAAAGTGAAAACCCCATATCCCATATCCTCACCTGGAAGTGTGGTGATGGGCGGGCGTGAGGATATTTACTATCGGAAAGGTGGGGATGCTTTTATGAACTGGGCCGTCTCTCCTTGGTCCCCATTTCTCCTCGCGTCTCAGAACTCTCATTAATTTTTCACAGGCTTGTGATGGATAGTTTTTATTTATTCACGTCTGAGGTTCTGTTGTGTGAAAAGGACTCATTTTATAACATTACATATTCATGGCCTGGGATAGATGGGATAAGGAACTTATTATTAATGTGTCACTGTGGGGAACTTACTCCAGTTCATTTGCGAACCTTGTTAAATTTGGTGTGGTCAGCATGCACGGCGAAGTTTTGGGTACGTTCTCTTAATGGAGGGCAAAGAGTTTGCTACTACTTTCCCTTGATTCAGTGAAACAGGTTTAAGTATTATTTAAATCTTTCAAAGTTGTAATTTGAAGGAAAAAACAGAAAAGCAGGGGGATGGCAGAGATGAACTCGAAGAAGAAGCACCTGTCTTTTTGCCAAAGTAGCCCTTTTTTCCTAGCAGGTTTCTGTAAAGGATGGACTGCTTCCCAAAAGGTGATGGGCAGACTTTTGCTCCTTTCCCAGGGCCATTCCTAGCTCCTTGGGCGAGTTGCAGGTTTCTGCACCTCCACTTTCACCCCCTGTCCTCTGCTCCAGATCCAGTGGGACCACTTCCTGAGCTCCTCCTGGTGTCACAGGACTGCTTGCCCGGGACAGACAGAGGGAAGAGTAACACACCCCCTTGTAAATCAAAGCCGGCAGGGTGCGGGGCGTGGGGGAGAGGGCACAGCAGGGAGCCTGGCCCAATCTGCTTCCATGTGAGCGCAGGAAGAAGGGAGCATATGTTGCATTTGTTTCTCCGCAGAGACAGGCCCTGCTTCCCGGTGGGGACAGTGTGTAGATTTTGCGGGAGTAGTGCGTCTGTTTCGTGTTTGCCAGTCTGTCATGGCTGTGACTTAGTTATTGGCCACTGCTGTTTAACAGACTCCTCCCTGTGAGGAGAAAAACACGATGAACCAAGAAAAAATACATTTTGAAATCTGGAGATTCTGCATATCAGGTATCAGACTTGAAGAGTGTCCAAAATATTCCTGTGGGACCTCCTTCGCCACATATCACGGACATTTCCAACCACAGAACTTGTTAATTATAACCTTGTCCTCTAGGGGGATAAAGAAAGGGAAATATGTTTGATAACCAAAGCGATTAGCTTATGAAGTTGATGCTGGGGTGTGCACGGTGTGAATGGGGGACAAAGGAATGAAATATGCCTTAACTGGCATCCTCCGACGATGTTTCCATAATGCAAAACATTTGTTTCTCGCCGGGATCCCATTGGCGGTTCGCTGGTATTATATTGCCACTTATATTGGAAAGGCAGGCAGTGTGAAAACTGTAGTCTATTAAGAGTTTGTGAGTGTGTGCGTGTGTATACAGTGAAATAATATCTAGTGTAATGTGAAGTGACAGTCAAAATTACAGCTTTTCTCTTGCCGCAAGGGTACTTCTTTGCCAAGTATAGTAATATTGTTGTAGCAGTGTTCAAGGTTGTCAGCAATTCTGGCTTGCTCTGCAGAGAGTCATAATAGTGTGTGGAAGGAAGGAGCTTCCTGTCAGGGGGAATACTATAATTTTGATATATATTTGTTGGTGCCAAACTGCAATTAAATAGGAGGTGTTGGAAGAAGGTTTTATTTAACCAGCTTGAATTTGTTAATTAATTAGCAAAAACTTACATTTAGAAAGCTTCAGGAAACAGTTCCATTTGTTCCCATAACTCGATTTCAAACAATTACGTTTTTGGTGTGTTTGTCTGTCTCTTAAAGAAAACAAAGTAACTCCTTCCACCCAAATCGTGCAGAATAAAATGTTCTCAACCACCCAAACAAGGGAAAAATAAAACACCTTGAATAATCTTGTCTGTGACATCTTCTTCTGGGGCACTTCCCAGTGATCTGACAGATGTAGTACTTGGAGCAACGTCTGTTATAAGATTTAACTTGTATCTTGATTAATTTGCGGTTACATTGCAGTAGTTTTTCGGCGACTGAAGGAAAAATGTTGTGCTGGATTGTGTGTGTTGTGTGTGTAAACCGCCTGCAAAGCACCAGTCCATCCCCACCGTGTGATCTGAGTGATGCCGGTCTTCTACCCCGTCTTTTCATCACCTGGGATAATAATGGGCTTCTCGGTGACAACTCCTTGCTTTCTCCAGAAAGAATGAGGGTGTCACCAGAGTTCGCTGTACGCTGCTATTCAGGTGAAAAATACCTTCTCTTTTGAATAAGTAGAAAAACCATGGAAGACTGAAATAGCCATCATATATTAAAAACCCTAAGGCAGGTAGGTATGTGTGAAGAAATAAAGAACAGAAAGACTGTGTTGTTTTAAAAAAGGCATTTTTAGGAGTCTCGAAAAGGAGTGTGTGGAGAAGGAGGGGGCTTCCCTCTCATGGTGAGCATTTTGCAAATTAAGTGAGTTTCATTCTCCTATAAAATATGAATCCAGTAACATTTTTATATGATTATAAAATGCATCTACTTTGGTCTCCATCTTTTGTGAAAAAAGAAATATTCCCAAAGAATATCACAAAACAATTAATAAGCAACCTTTCATAGTTATTTTTCTGAGGTTAATTATTACCCTAAGAAATCAATGTCAAGTTGTTCAGTTTAAGAGGCTCCTCCGTGACTGGGTGTTTCCGAAAAAGAGAGTGGGTTGGAATGGAAGCCTTCGTTCCCCGAGGAAAGGCCTTTGCCGCTGGCTGTGACTGACCTGAGTGGCCTTGCCTGTTTGTGCCCGTGCCAGGAGGATGTGTGGGAAGGGTCGTAGAGCTATTAGGAGCCAGCATAGTGGACTGGTCACAGTAAGAAACAAGAGTTGTCTTCATAGTGTTACAATAACAGTGAGATGCCTTATGTCCTAACTTGGCCCCTTTTCGGTGATCATCCCAAGCAGCCTGAGCTGAGGTTTCCAAGACCAGGGCACCAGGGAAGGCTGTGTGAGTCCGCGCTCAAGAGTGCAGGGAAAGGCAGGGGGGCATAACTTAAACCTGGAGCTATCTCCTACTGGGAAACAGGAAAGCAGACATGAAGGGAATGAGTCCATTTTCTCCTTTTTCTGATCTTCTGTAAAAGTCATCAAAATCCCACTGTTCTCACTGGGCACCTGAGTTTCCTGAGCCGACACTGGAATGTTCTGGCTCATTACAGCTAACCAGAATAGGCTCTCCTCACTGGGAGAACACTGGCAGGGGTGAGACTTCCTCTTGGATTAAATATGTTCTTCAAGTAGATTACCCACACAAACAAACAAACAAGCAAACAAACAATGTTCCTTTCCCACCTTCCAGTGGATGGCTTAGAATCTCGTACCAGTTGAAATGATTGATCGCACAGGTTTTGCATGTTTTAAGATAAGCATTTCCACACTTGGTGACATTCAGCAAAGAATGCAATGGCTTCTAAGGATCAGGTAAGAGAAACAATGGGAAGGGCCTAGAATAGATTCCTCAGTTAATTAGTCAGGATGCTCCCCTGGCACATGAAAGAGCCCCAATTCAAACTAGCTTAAGTGGAAAGGGTCATTATTGGTTCATAAAGTGCAAAGTTTTATGCAGGGGTCAGCAAATTTCCTCTGTGCTTGGACAGATAATAAATACTTTCGGCTCTGTGGGCCACAAGGTCTCTGTCACCACCACTCTCATCTTCCCTTGACGTGGGGGAAGTGGCCTAGACAACCGGTAAACTGGTGGGCAGGGCTGTGCTCAAATAAAACTTTATTTATGGAGACTGCAATTTGAATTTCATACAATTTTTCATGTGTCAAAATATTTTTTTTTCAACCATTTAAAAATGTAAAGCATTTTTTGCCTTGGGGCCACACAAAAGCAGCTGGCAGCGGTCCAGGTCTGGCCCAGCGGCCAGTTTGACGAGCTCTGGTTCAGAGTCTGTCCTCCCAGAGCTCAACTTTGTCTCCAGGGCTCTGTCTTTATCTAATCTCCTCAGAGATAGTGCTCCCTCTGAGTGGGGATCAAGGTGGCTATTGACAGGCTAGCATTTCCCCAGTTTAGCAACCCAGGCGCCATGGAGGGTTTCCCTCCCCACTGTCTCTGGTACAGAAGCCACAAGGCAGATGGGATTGGCCTGGCTTTAGGCTGGCACCTTCCTCTGCACCAGGTATGGTGCCTGGGTTGGGGTCCTGAGTCCAGGATGGAGTCACATGCCATGGCTCTACATGGAGTCAGAGAGGCCCAGGTCCCTAATGGAGTAATGAGCTCCATATTGGCAGTAGAAGGGACATGGGAGGCATCTGAGCAGACACAAGGAGCATGGTGGATGGTCTCTTCTCAAAGCTGGGCAAAGGATGGATCTCTTTGTAAACCACACAGCAAGAAGAGCTCTCCTGTTTCCATCTCGTGGGTGTCTGCTCTAGGTTCAGGACCCTGGGCACAGAGCCCGAGGCCGGCCTCTTGTGCAGTGGTCTCGGGCAGGGGGTGAGACTAGTGTTTCCCGAGGCAGGGAGCAGGGAGAGAGGCATAGGGCAGGGACAGTGTTCAGCAAGGTTGTGGCCAGCTTGAGCCTGACCCCATGGGGAGCTCTGGAGTACAAGTGGTACCACACAGTTGACTCTGCTTGGCACTAGGCTAGCCACTGCAGTCGATGCTGAGCTAACATCTGCCAGGAGAAGACGTGGTGTCAGTGTAGCCTGCCAGGTGAGGGAGCTGGGAGTTAACAGCCGGGGCCACTAGGCTCAGAGCCACTAGGTGCACCTGCCCAGGCAAGGCGTACGGGGCTAGGAGGCATGACTACAGTGCACCAGTCTGCACCAGAGACAGTTCTGTCAAAAAGTGCTCCACCATGGAGGAAAGCATGCCGGCATGCAACCTCACAGGCAGGTCTGCAAGCTGATTTTAAAACTTTCTTCTGACCCTTGGTCTCATAGCTGCCTTTCCACTTTCCGACCTATTTACTTCAGCAGAATGATCCTCCAGGAACTTTTGTTTAGTGAAACTCAAGGCTTTTCAGGATGCTGAGCTAATGTCTTCCTTTTTTTAATTGAGTAAATATATTATACACAGCTGGGTAGGTTGTTTCCTTGCTGGCCTTGCTGCTACAATTTGAAGATGGATACAATTTTCTTTAACTCATGTAGAATGAATGTGGCATTTATTCCTGGTTTCCTGCCGCTCTCCTCCTTTAGAAAATGTATTTACATGGACACTTTTGAAGCACTTCTTAAGATACTGAAAAAATTAAAAATAAAAACAAGAAAGAAAGAAAAGCAAAACCTTTCCCCTTCTCTCAAACAATGGCTACATTGTGACAACAGTGGGTTGAGCTAAATTCAGCTACGTCAAGGAAGAGCAATAAAAGGAGATGGATTGTTCTCTAAGCTTCACTTTATTGGATATTGTAATTGACATATAGTTGTCATTTATAATCATCTGTCCATTCCTGTGAGTTGGGAGCAGTAAAGTTAATTGTGGCGGCTCATTTGCATTAATCTCACCTCTGAAGGGTACAGTAACCCATTAATATCATGTCATGATGAATTATCGCAAATAACATTGAACATATTGATTAATGATCTCTGAGATTTGTATCTCGTTAAAACATTTTGTTAGCTCTTTAAACTTTTAAGCCAACAACCGTCTCAGGTAGGAGGGCATTAGAGCCATCCGAGAGGTGATGGTGGGGAGTAGTGTACACTTTAGGGTCACTGATTTAAGGAGTTGGACTAGCCAGTTCCTATTAGATTTTTTTTTCTTCCAGAAGCCAAGTACATTTCCCTGGTAACCACCTGCTACTTCTCACTGGACGATGGTTTCATCAGACTGGTTACTTTTATTACAAAGTGGCTCTGATTCTTAAGTGGAATGACTTTAATAAGACTTATAAAGGTTTTCCTTTCAACCCTCAGTGGTGGCCTTCGGAATCTCTCACCCATCTAGATCTGCTTGCTGCTTTGAAGTACACAGTTGTTTTTCTCCATGACATCAAAATTTCTGGACTTACGAGTTAACATAAACACAGACTACATATGAATGAGTTGTTTGAGGTGAAATGTCGTCTTTTGAAATGTTGCTGACTAACCCATTGCTTCGTAGGACTTCATGTCTCTTTACTGGGGTGCTCTCGTTTTTCAGCTGACTGCAGAACATTTTATCTCTTGGACATTTCCATGAAACAAACAAATAAACAAGACTAGCAGAGAAATCTCTGTACTGGCCACACACACTGTGTGGACATTAAAAGAATGGATAGTAAATTCTCTTTAACAAAGTTCTTTGCAGAATTTCATGGTAAAAGTTTCAGTACAGTAGACACAGTAGAGAACAAGGTTGGAATAAGAATTGAATTACAAAGTTTAGTCTTTATAGCTTTTTCCTTTATTGATTGTAAAAGTGTTATAATATTTGATCTCTCAAACTTATATATTTCTTCTGTTTATGTTTAATATTTGGTCTGTTTTCTTGAGATAAGTATTTAACAAATGACAAATATTAGGACCAGCTCTGCTGTCTATTTAGAGAAAATGGAACCGATCTTCCAGAAATAAGGCTGCTTGTGAAGATGTCATTCATGCTGGCCTCGGTCAGGTGGTCTTAGCCCTGAGGGCAGTTCTCCAAAGGGGCAGAGAGCAGCTCCTTCTGGTCCTCTGGTAAGACCCCCACGCATATCAAGGAGCCAGCTCCTGGCAGGTGGGAGTAATGGTTTAGCATTAGAAAGGGTTTTGACTGTTAGGAAAAGTCAAATGCAGGAGGGCTATGTGTATGGGGAAAGATGTTACAATTATCCATTATTTGTACGGTTAGCCAGCAGGTAAGGACACTGTTACCATTCTGACTTATTCTCAGATGCTCACGTTTATGAAGGGATCTTAAAACGACAGTCGGACCAGATGTGCTGCGATCTTTGGGCCTAAAGAGCTCAGGACAAAGTAGACTGTTTCCTTCTAAGAGCCACTTCCCTTTGCCTTCTTTGTCAGGCCTGCAGTTCTCCTCACCCACTGAGCATTTGATATCTGTGTTTTCAAATCAAAGAACAGGTTTTTTGTCTCCCAGGATATTGTCTTGTAAAGCCCACCTCTTTATTACTTCACCGGTTTAAGGCTGTATTACTTGTGATCTAAAGCCTGCTAGTGAGTTATGCAAGTTAGAGCTCCCAGCACTTTTCCACTACCCACTCTCCCTCCACCTTTTTGGGGTCCAAAAAGTACAAGGAGGTCTAGACGTGTGTTCATTTCCATCTGTGGTATTAATCCTTATTCATTTTAAAAATCTGCTAACGGAAATATTTCCATTCAGCTCATTAATCAATTGTGATTTTCATTCCCTTGTTTTGTAAAAGCTGTTGCAATAAATACTTTTTTCACAAGGCAAAAATCCAAGAGATGGATGCAGCCAGCGTAATTAATTGCACCCAGTTACGGGAGATCAGCAAGTCTGTGAGATTCACATGCTGCTGTACCATATGGTTGCCCAGTAGGCGAAAAATTTGATTAATGTTTTGAAGTAGATTTTTTCAGCAAATATTACAGCCCCAGATGAGGTGTTGTTTTTTTCCGTTTTACTTTCTAGTATTGTTAGACTTAGCTCAAGGAACCAATCCTCTGATTTAAAGCTTAATAATATTGTGATCCAGTGAAAATTTAACATGCAATAAAAATTAGTCTGCCTGTCTCTTGTGGATGCAGAAAAAATAATGCATTATGTCTTTGTTTCAAATTAAGCAAGATATGGACGTTGGATTCTAGCACTTGATTCTTTTTTTTGTTGTTCTCTTAAAAAGAAACATGACTGTGGTTTTTAACTGATGTATTTTTGGTATGATTTATAAGCAATATATTTGGGCAAACTTTTGAAACTAGAAGAAAACAGCAAAACAAAACAGAGTCGGTGAATGGTGTGAGTGCAGACTGCATCCCAATGAGGCCGTGGTAAATGCCCTGCGTGAGTGTCAAAGAGAAGCGGAAGCTGTCTCCACTTCGTTACCCTCACCGCTTGAGATGCTCCTGGTTCATTTCTCCTTCATTTAACACACCTCCAGCTTTTTAAATAAAGTTTATAGTTTTCTTACCTTTTTGTTGTTGTTGTTGTTGTTAGAAAGTCAGTTTTATTTTATGACTCTTTGTCGTGCGGGACGCCCATCTTCTTATGTCCCTGGCCCGCTGGAGTCATGTTCCGAGTTTTCTCTCTAACCACAGAAGGAACCAGCTGCCTGCTAACAGGACAGAACAAGGTACAGCAGTCCTGCCCGCAGCAGCAGTCGCAGAGGCAGCCCGAAGCGTCGAAGACATGCAGGAGGTGGCGAGGGACTCCATAGGGAAAATAAAATAAAGTTCTCTATTTTGGTAAAGGGTGCTTGATGCTTCACAGGGCTTTGCCTTTCTGTTTGTGTGTGTGTGTGTGTGTGTTTCATTTGAAATGTATTCATTTATGTTTGCCTAAGCCAGCGTTTTTCAACCAGTGTGCTGCAAGAAGTTTTAAAACATGCATTACCTGGCTGTTTAATCGGGGGCACTGAGCTCTTTTCCCTTAAATTAAAGGGAATAATAAAATAATAAAAAACTAAAATAAAAACGTGACAACAGCCAACATAACAATAGGTGTCCAGTATGAATGACTCAAAATTACATCAATTTTTTTTGTTAGATCGGCAAAAATTTATTTTTTAGTGTGCCACAGAATTTTAGTAATTAGTTTATGTGTGCTGTGAGATGGAGAAGGTTGAAAATCTCTGGCCTGAGCAATATATAACCCTTCTTAAATCTTAATGTCTGTTGAAATGAACTATTAGCTGCAGTGTTTAGAGCGGAGTTTTAAAAAGGTATCACCTAGTTTTGAATCCTGTGAGTCTTGGCCAATAGAACATGGTATCTTCTAGAACACAAACAATATCCACAACTTTAAGCCACTTATGGTCTAGGGCAGCAATTTTCAATTATTTGTGAGTTCACCTTTTTTTTTTTTTAAGCTGCACTTGCCTACATGAAATTTATTACTGAGTGATAGGACAAATGAGTCGGGGAAAGCTTGGAGAGGCCTTAATGAGGGCCGTGCCTCATGGCAAGAAAAATACCATTAGCTCTATTCACAGCAATTTAATTTAGGTTGGGCTGATTTTTGTTGTGGTGGTGTGGTTGTGGTTGTCATTTTGATAAAATGCATTTGGAAAGAAGAAGTCTGTTCACAGTGCAGTGTTTGCGTTCCCAAAGGAGAATATACTTCTTGTCCATCATTTATTAATAATGCGTACTACCACACGGTGATATTGCCAGAACGACCATACGGATCCTCTGTGTATTAGAGGAGCCCAGTCCACTTGCAACATCTCCCTTTATGTGCCAGAGTTGCTTCCCTGGATGTAGTCTTTCTGGAGAGAGAAAAGTCCCAGAATGTCAGTTCCCTTAGATGAGATTTCTTTTTATTTGAAGGAACCACATTGGACTGTAATTTATAGGCCCAATCAGTTTACCAGTTGCTCAGATACAGTGATTTATCAGCAAGTATACATCAGTTGGGTGGGGTTTGCTGCATTTGGGGTGGAAATGCCAACAAGTTTGGGAAGGAAAAAAAAGTCATCCTGGGGGTAGGAAGAAAAAAAAATTATCCCTGGGGTCTCACACTTTGAGATTGTTGAGTGTTGCCATGCAAAACTAACACCCAGCGGGAAGGTTTTGCTTTCCTCACAAAATCTCCGTTAACACCAGGCGCCCCAGCAGCTGGCGCAGGGAGAGCCAGGGTGCTGGGCTGATCGGGGTGCAGGGCGGCTCCGGTGGCGGTGTGCTGGGAGCCAGTGCTGGCAGGGGTAGCGCTACCTGGTGCTGGCAGCCTGACTTTGCCAGTCTGTTTCTTTCCACGCTTCAGGCCATGCTGATGTTAAAGTTGAATAACTGAGAGCTAATGATTTTTAAGGCTTTTTAAGGTGATTTGTCTTGGGAATGCCAAGTTGGCAAGAATAAAACCTAGGCAAAGAGAGTGGATTTTTGATGACCCAAAGAAGGCACGTCCTAGAGTGATTTAGTAAGGCTCCAGTGGTCTAAGATTGTACCACATCAGGGAAAGTGTACAGTCACCAGAATTACTTACTAATGAGAAAAGGGAGGAAAACAAAGCTATATTAGGCCACGGGTGGTGGGAATGAACAGGGCACCAGCTCTGACGAGTTGCTCTGAGAAACCTTCCACCGTGGGGATCAGAGGTGGTGTTTCCCAAGGAAGGGATTTCATTGTCCAGGTGTGGCAGGCGGTGTGGAACAGGAAAACCCCCCAATTCCCATAAAGGTACATGAGTCCCCTCGTGAGCAAGGGGAAGCATAGGAGATCTACATTTGTCTTAGTGCACCTCAGTTCTGAAATCGAAACTATTGTTGTATTTTCTAAATAACCCATATTTGAAAACACAGTGTTGCAGAGCCTCCTTTTCTCCTGTTCTGCCTGGGATGGTCTGATTCTTTTGAGGAGACACTGGATAAAACTATGGGCTGTTGAGAGAAAGGCTATTTATGTGACAGGTGTTGTTTTAAAGTTTTATCAACCTACAGTGTAGTTAGTCTATAACAAATTTAAGAATATTCATTGACATTTTTGATGGTCACTTTATTTTTATTTCCCTGCAGACTGGGGTAATTATATTTCATTTATAATCAGCAGCATATCAACCCGTGGGTTCTGTTCAAGCACACGAAGCCACTTTTATTACAGTAATTCTTTAAAATGTGATTGTTGCACATGCACACGGAAACACTTTTCCATTTATGTGTCTTCCTGTATTTTTCTGTCCTCCCTGTGATGCGTCTGATGAAAAGCGTCTCTTTAGGACACACCTGTTTCGGGTTCTGCGTTTGAAATTTTCTCAGAGGCCTTGGGTTTGGTCAAAAATCATCCTGGCAGCTTTTACTTAGGGAGCACTCCGAACTGACATGTCAGTATCTGCCCTCGTGCGTATTTGTAATTAAAGTTAAAGTGCTTGAGAACAGCATTACCGTCAATCTGAACACACAGCGTAGTTTCCTGGTGAGTGATGTACGGCAGTGTGCTTGGAGCGTCCTCCGCGCGGAGTGGGGTTGCGGGCCATTGTTGGAGGGAGCAGCTCCCCTGCAGGGCTCACCACGGTAACTGCCTCAAACTCCTGTTGTTCCGTAAATCTGTCAGAAGGGCCTGCAAGGGACCATATTTATGAAGCGGGTGTAGAGTGGTCAGTCTAAAAAGCTCCTTAGTGTAGTACTTTGAATTTTAAATTACACACATAATTCAAAGGTAATGTAACTTGCAGTGTCGGACTTTAGTCCATTCCGTTAAATGGAGAAAAATGACTGACGTGAAGAATGACTTATTGATTCTTGGTGGGAAAATGACTTCTGTAATATAGGAAGTATGGTAAAAGGAGTAGCTTAATTATTTAGGGAGCACTTTTCAAAACATGCTTTTACAGCAGTACAAATTGTGTATATACAAATTGTGCAGCTAGGTTTTTCTTTTTTTTAAATTCTTTCTCAGGGGAAAGTTATGAGAAGACTTACAGTATTTAGTCGCTAAGGCAAAGTTTAATTTTGCTTAAACTCCTAAGAGCTGTAACTAAGAAAGATGGGAGGAGTAATGAGAAGTTTCTAAATGCCTTAAAAATATGAATTGTTCTAATTGCCATTTCTTATTTATATCCTGTTAAGGCTTGCGTTAGGAGAGGTGGACTGCCAAGATTTACAAACTATATTTCTCTCCCTCTCTCCTTGGTCTGTGATGTTTTTCAGCAGCATCGTGAACTCAATCTGATTTCATCGAGTAAATATATGAGAAGTCAAGATGACATATTTTAATCTGGCATTTGAGGAAATATTCATAAAATAATAGATACAATATTTACTTTGGCCCTTTCCTCCCGATCTCTCTGTGGATTCAGTGTGCGCGAGTTGCTTAAGGACCACGGCCCGATGTTGTTTTGACTGCAGTTCGAAGTGTTGGCAGCCTTTCAGATAAACAGCATATTTGTGGTTAATTGGTTGAACATGTTCTATAATTATAATTATATTAAAACCTTAATGTGCTTGAACGGTTGCCCACCGAAGGCCACTCGCATGCACTCCGCTCCATGTCTGTCATTACAGCTGAGCCGGTTGGGGGGCTGACGCTCAGGAGTCGAGGCCGGACGGGGCTGAGGGCGAATGCAGGGGCTTCTCATTATTTCCGTCTGAGACCGCCTTTGGGATAGTTTTAGAAGCTGACCATGAAAATTGCCTCCTGGTGGTAACTTGGATCCCAGGTTTCAATCTGTGGGTTAACGTTTCTTCAGATTTTCAAAAAAGGATTGGCTTGGCTTTTTTTCAAACTTAAACAACCCCTGTAAAAAGCAAAATTAGCACTTTATCAAGTTTGGAGCCAATTGCCAAGGCCACCGGGGAGCAGGGAGAGTCACCAAAGACCACGGCTTGGAACTCGGCCAGAAGCCACCTTTGAAATGAGAGAGAGGCCTGATGGCGGACAGCTGAGGGAAGGAATTCCTCTGTTCTGTCCCTCTCCTGGGCCTTCGGATCTACACAGTGTTGGTGGGCCCGGGCTCACCAGCTGGGCGTTCCAGCCTCTTCTCTCTGGATGCTGGGCCAGCCGTAGCACGGTGTCTTTCCCCGTGTAACAGTATACACAGGGTCCACGAACCCCCATTTTTACACGGTCTGCAAGCTGGGTTGGTTTTAACATATTTCAAAAGGAATCAAGAGAAGAATAGTGTTTCATGGCACGTGAAAATATATAAAATTCAGATCAGCATGCCCGTCGAGTTTCTCTGGCCCGCACCACCCTCGTCTGTGGGCAGTGTCGGTCGCCGCCCTCGTACTGTGGCGGGGGAGTGCGGGCGGAGACACTGCGGCCCCCAGAGCTGAGCGCGCTCGCGCCCTGGTCCTTCTCAGACGGCGTTCGCGCCCGACCTCCATGATGCCCCTGGTTCTCTGTCATCAGACTGAGAGTGCTGAGGACGGAGGTCCTTCTGTTGCAGTGCTTGGCGCATAGTAGGGGATTGGGACTGGATGAATGAATGAGTGAATGAGTGAATGAGTGAGTGATCACACCAAAGCTACGAGTACAAAGATGTCTGTCATTTTCTTATTTTTGGTCCAACGACTGAAAACAGTTTATAAAATTTGAAAATCTGTTTCCAAACGTGTTTGAATTGATTTTTATGGTCATTTAATTAACCCAATAAAATGGCAACAACAACACAGCAGTTTTAAGAAAGTAACAGAGCCAAGTATTTTTGTTATAGCCAGGCATGCAATCCATATTACATCCACATGTAGTATTTGCATGGTCCAAATAAATTTTTGGACTTAGAATATTTAAAATTAGGATTTACTTTAAAAGATTATGTTCAATATCATTCAAAAAAGGAAAGAAGTTCTTCCCAAATTTATTTATGTGATAGAGCAATTCTGGCACTGCAGAATACAGCAGGAAATTCCACTGAGTTGAAATGTTCCACCCCCGCCCTGAGGCATTTGAAGGGGTTCACAGAGGAGCTACATGAATGCAGGCAGGTCTCAGTCACAGGGCTGCATGCGCACTTCATCAAAATGCTTGGTAAGGCTCTCAAGGTGGGTTGGGAAATGGTGAGGATTCCAATTCAGAATCTTCAGGCCAGTGATGTTGGCCAGAGGTTTTCTGCCGAAATGTTAGAAAATTCTAGAATCTCATAAAGACACCCTCCCCGGCACTATCACGTGGGCACACTCTGGTAAAGGCACCATTTCTTGCTGGTCACCTGCTCCTGGCCGGGTCTGCCAACCACTGCATCCTCCAAGCATCCAAGCCTTTTGTCTCTGTGACAGACCAGGTCCGCGCTCAACTATGGAGTCAGACTTGAGTATAAACCTTGCTTCCCCCACTTACTAGCTGTGTAGCTCCAGGCAAGTAACCTCACCTATTTGTGCCACTAAGTTCATTAACTCAGCAGCAAAATGGGGATCTCACACCTACCTCTCTGTTTTGTGTGAAGATTAAAAGTGAGGACTTTGGACAGTCACCCAGGGAGCTGTCTGATATATGAGAAGCAGACCAGAAAGATTTGTTATTTTCGCTCTGTCTCCTGTCACTTTGAAACTGAGTTCAGGCTTCTTTAGAAACAGAAGTCTAGAGAAGTAAGTGGGCCCCTCTGCCCCTCGTGTACTTCGCCTGACAGCTCAGCACCATCTTACTGGGTTGTGTGTCCCCCTGTCCCTCCTTTGTCTCTTCCCTCTGTCTTGCGGTGGTTCTGGGATCTGGGGGTCTGTCATCTTCTCCTCGAAGCAGGACTAGGGCAGCTGAACATTCTTCCCTCCCCCCAGAATGATGGGAAAATTATTACCTACATCACAGAGCAGAATCCTTTAAGTCGGCTCTCTACTCCAGCCATGTCTGGTCATTCTGGCAGGACCTCATCCAAGCACAATAGAGCCTTTGTTTTCACTGAGACCCTCCTGAAAGGTGATTCATGACCTTCTTCAGGATGCTCACACGTTTATCACCGGGCTCCCCGCGCAGTCCTGTCGTCCCGTCTGCTGCTCAGCCATCCCTCTGCTGCCCATCCCAGGGGAAACCAGCTCTCCTTTCTCCTTGTCTGAATCGCTCAGGTGGAGGAGCCTCAGGAGTTGTCTGCGTCTGATGAGTTCCTTACCACTTGTCCAGTTCACTCTTCTCTGGATTTCGCTCACCTCTCTGTGCCAAGCCAGGTGCTGGGGGTGCGGACACGAAGACACTGAGGCGGGCTGCTTGCCTTCAAGGGCCTGCAATCGGGAAGCCCATCTGCTCTTCAGTGCTGTGGTTCATGGTCTGTGACTGCCTGGAACCTTTTCGAACCTCGATGGCCTCTGCCCGTTCTCTAAGATGCACTTCTGGTGTGTGCATGACTGACTCCCTCCCACCGGAAAAACAGTCCCCCGTCAGCCATTCTTTTTCTAAGGTTTTAGTGCTTTTTATTTTATATCTGCAAGTTAAAATTATTAAAATTTAACATATCTTTCTATTAGTTTGCAAGAGCCTTTTTTTTAAAATTAAATTTATTGGAGTGACATTGGCTTGCAAAACCATCAGGTTTAGTCATCCATTCTTTATGTTTGTAATGTGGATTTCCTTTTTGTGCTTACCTCATTGTATTATAATTAATGATTTGCATATGTGTGTCTCCCATTGCACTGTCAGCTCTAACAAAGTTGGGAAGGTCTAATAAAGCTTTGTATCCCCAGTGTGAAGCAAAAACAAAGAATAAGAGCTTGATCAGTGTTTGTTTTGTGACTGTGTGAATGACTCACTAATCAAGTACACAAACAAATACATGAATGAATGAGTTGAGAACAAGATCTGGCTCAAAGGAGATGGATAGGTCTTGCTCAGAAGAACAGACCATTCCCTGCCCAGGAGGCACAGATCCTGGCCTGTTTCATGGAGTTTTGGGGGCCGCTACAGGGTTGGTGGTTAGGACCTGGAGGAAACTCAAGTCTCATCTCATATTTGTTTTGGCTATAATCGTATCTTCTATAACTTGAAAGATGAGATATGGTGGAACAGAAAGAATGGCCAGGATTAATTTAGACAGAAATGTGCAAATCAGCCGGCTTGATTTAACTTGCAGACACAGAGGAGCAGGGTGTTGAGTTTAAGAGCAGTGCAGAACCGCTAGAGTCTGTGTAGGATCTTGGAGGAGATAAGCTCACTATCTCCAACACTGGTTCTTTCCCTCATCCGACCAAGCTACTGATTCTCAAACTTGAGCACGCACCAGGGCCCATGGAGGGCTTCACAGAATGCACATCCTGGGTCTGCACCTCCAGAGTGTCTGTGCCTGAACTGGAAGGTCTGGAATGGGGCCCAAGGATCTGTGTTTCCACCAGTTTCCCAGGTGGTGCTGATAATGCTGGTTGGGGGGCCACACTGGACTGCGAGCTTTGGAAATTTCCTCTCAAGCGTGTTCACTCCTGGGGTCAAAGTCCTGCCATCCACAACTTTTTTCAGTCATTAATAGGGTAGAAACTTGCTTTCTGAATAGGAAACACCCATTATTTTAGTAGAATTCCTTTGATATCCTTACTTTTAAAGTAACCCTCTGAAGTGAGAAAGCCAAAGATATGGTTCTTTTATTGAGAAAATTTGTCGTAAATATGAGTACTGCATCACATTCAGAAAGTATGCAAAACCTTATTTTGAATTTATTTTGTTCAATTTACCTGTATTGTTCAGGGTTTCCTGTATAAATTGGATGTACCTGCTGCAGATGTTGGTTTTGCGGTAATAATACTTTTCTACATTAAAAAAAAATCCTGAAATGAAAATGTAACTTAGTCTTATTATTGTAATCTCCTCTTGCCTTTTTTGCATGGATCATTTGTTTGTGAACTGGTTATTTCAGGAAGGGCTCAAAGGTAATTTCATGGTTTATAGCGTTTATATTGGCGCCTTTAATGAGCAAATCATATTGTTTTCTAATACACGAAACGAGGAATTCACATATATATTATTTTCATTTCCTAATATTACATGTATATCAAGTTCAAGACATTGAGAACAACCACATAAAGAAATTATACTTCTGCACACAGGGGAAATATGCAAGTTTTGTAAGGCAAAAAAAATAAAAAATAAAAATCTACATTTGCGGGCTTATGAGATGATTTTATTTTTAATGAATCCAAATGATAGCAGGGAGCTGCTGTTGTGTTTGTGCATTGTACAGCAATTCATATCTAAAAATATGGTAACATATGGCTTTGTTATTATTTCGCTTAGGAATTTATGCACCTAAAGGAGTTTGGAGAGCTCTGGGCCTCGTTCAGATGCTGCACGCAGCAACTAAACAGGATAAGCTGGGCAGGGAGTTTCTCATCCCCAGGTTATTAAGAGTTGACCAATTCACTTTCTTGTTGGTGGTGTTTGTTAAACTCCAGAACTTTTTTGCATATTTGCTAATGCTTCTCTTTCCTCTTTCTCGTGATGTTTTAGAAGGCTGCATTGGTGAAATGTTCTAGCCCAATAAAAACAGGTCCTGGATTGGAAAAGAGCACAGGCTTCTTTCTCTAGCCCTGGCATGAGGTGGCTCTCTGGCCTCCTGGTTCATCTGACGGCCTGGGGACTTGCCGACACCCACACACTCCCACTCACGAGGCCTTCCCCCCCCATCCAGACTGTGTTTGCTTTATGGCTCTCGCCCGGAGCGTGCAGCTGTGTAAACCCTAGAGTGGTTTCTGCACAGCTTTGATCTTTGCATGGATCAACAGTTGCCCTTGCTCCTTGAACTTTGTTCCATGGCCCCTGTATTTCTGAGTTTTCCATTTTCGGGTCATTATGGCATTGTGTAGGGAGCCTTCCAACAGCATGTCCCCACCCCCCTACTTTGGATGGAGAACTTGGGAGGAGCACCTGCAGTCTGTTGTTTGTAGAACCCATTAAGAAGTGATTTCTATTTGCTGCTAGAAAACGATGCCATTTAGTTTCCTTCTAAGAGGCAATCGGATCATTTCAAGTTGACTGCTGGAGCCTGAGGAACTTCAGCATGTTATGGACGGAATAAATGTTCTTGGAACAAATGCAGAGTGTGTGTGCACGTGTGTGTGTTTGCCTCCTGAAAAGATCAGTCTTCCCACAAACCATGGCTTGCTGCCTCTGTCGGAGATGGGCCCTGGGACTGACGCAGTGTGGCACTATTTTTATTTCTTAATATTATTATCAGTAAACTGGGTGCCTGTGTGGGGGGAATATTAAAGTCATGACACCTGTCCTTACAGTCTAGCAGGAGGATAGCTCCTTGCTTTAAAGGCCTCAAACAAGGTACAAGGAAACTGTGTGTGTGGGGAGGGGGGGAGTTCTGGAGAAGGAGCCATCATTTCCACATGGGTAACTGTAAATGGCTCACAGAGCAGGGTGGTAATGCCAGGCAGGGTGTTGAGCTAAGAGACAAGAAGACGTGTTTCCAGATTTTAAGAACGTTAGTGAAGGCCAGTAGATAAGGCTTCTGGGTTCCAGATTTAGATTGACTTGGTTTGAATCCTGGCTCTGCCCCTCAATGTCTGTGTAATATGGGGGAAATTGCTTATTCTTTATGAGCCTCAGTTATCTCACCTATAAAATGGAATTAATAATTGTCCCTGCCTTCTACATTGTGAACATTGTGAAAATTAAATAAGACAGTCATGCAAATTGTTTAACATTATCTCTGTGACATAGCAGTCAATAAAGGTCAGCCTCTGTCATTGCTACACTGCAACTGCTCTTCCTGTCACCTCCTCCTCTCTTCTGCTTCCGCATCCTCCTCCTCTTCCTCCTTCTGATAAAGGTTTACACTGGAAAAAACAAATGACCTGTGTTGGAGACAGCATGCTGGTTTGACAGGACCCTGGGAGGTATGTGGGAGAATATTCTGAGATTAGGTTAAATAGTGAGTCTCGACAACCTAGGCTGGAGCCATATCCTTACCAGTAACCTCAGAGCCCTGAAGAATGACTCTCAGAGAGAAAGGCTTTTGCCTGGAGGATTGTAAATGCCAGGGTGAAACTCAGTGAGTGACACAGAGTGGCTGTGTTACGTGGCACAGTTGACTGGGAGCACATGCCACCTTCTTGTCTGTAACCCAGGAGCAAGCTCTTCCTTCCTGGGTGCCTGGTGCCTTCTCACCCTCAGAGTCTCAGGTGGACACATGTTCTTGATTGCTGGAGTGGAGTGGACCCTGACTGCCCACATGTAGTCATAAGTACAACCAGGGAGAATGAGTAATTGGGCATGAATGTACAGACCAACACACAGAAATCAGTTTACAGAGCTGCCCTAGTTTCTTCCATGTCTGTTGAGCTGTGGCTGGAAATTCAGTTTCTTATCAAGCAGGTCATCAATGTTGCAATCTAAGAACTTGGGCTAAGATTTGGGTCATGTTGTCTCCACTGCTGTGTGGTGAGATTTAGAAGGATCCACCTCACAGGGTCCAGGAAAGGGTGAAGTCTAAGAGGCCTGGCCACAGTGTTGCTTTATCTGGAGGGGAACTTTCTGAAGTACATACCCTTACATTACTTATAAGGGACAGTGCTCAAAACATAAGGAAGTGAGTAGAAGTTAGGAGACAGCTTTAATTTTTTCCAACAGTAACGTGAAATCTACTCAACTTTGTTTTTGTTTGAAAAAGTAATTTAATCTTCTAGAAAATACATACATTTAGGAATAATTTCCTGGGAGTCTTCAGAGCTTTCTTTTTTTCACATCTCTAAATAATAGTTCTTTGTGCGATGGCATCACTAGCATCTTGACTTTTTAAGGAAGTGATTCATTGCTTTATAATTTCAATTCACTAACCATTTTCAGCCATGAAATAAATTTAAATCCTTAACTATCAAGATAACATTTTTTCTCCTGTCACTGAGATCTAATGATTGGAAACCATTTTTAGAAGTTGACCCTTCTTGGACAGCTTTTAGAGATTTGTCCTTCATACCATTACATAACTCAGTAGGGGGTCTATTTCCAGGGCAGGGGCCCCAGGCTGAAGGTCTATACATTTTCCCAAGTGCTCAGAATAATGCCCTTTGAAAAAACGCAATAAAGAGTTTATTGGGTGAGTGGGAAAGAGGAGAATGTTTATCCGAAGTATGTGACTCTGAGGAAAGTCATTTACAAAGAACACAGGGTAAAGGATAAAGTTGACAGCTAAGGCATCCTTTATAATCCTGATAATCGGCTGTGAATCAGGCAATGCCAGTCAAATTTATTTTGAATTTGTTAGAAAGTTGAAATAATATAATAGCATTTCAATGAACAACCAACCATATGCTCACTACTAAGATTCAAGAAATGCTTATATTTTGCTGTTTTGTTAGTTCATCCATTTGTTCATCCATCCACCCACCCACATCCTTTACCCTTAAGGACTTTGGCAGGAATCTCCTAAAACAAAAGACTTTGTTCTACATAATCACATTTATCATCGGTATCATGTCTATGAACTTGATAATAATTTACTCTGTAAAATATTACATAGTCTCTACCCAGATCTATCAAGTTATCCTCAAATCATCCTTCATAGCCTTCTGTTTTAATCAGGCTGTGGTCATTCAAAGTTGACATGTGACAATGAGTATCTCTCCTGTATGTTTTAAGTAGACTTTTTTTGAGGGGGACAATTCCTGTCTGTCGACTGTGGATACTGCTGATTTCTTTTTTAAGAGCAATGCTTTTCTTTACTTTTCAGCACTTTTGTATTATCAAGGAAACTTAATTTGTTGTCCATTTGGTTGTCCATAACCTGGTTCAACTTCAGGCCCAGCCAAAATGGAGTGTGAGAAGGATTTCCTTTAGTGAAACTTGGGAGGAGAGAAAAAAAAATGTCTGTTAATTAGGATTGCGGGAGTGCACTGTGTTTATCTCAAGCAGAGCAAGGCTGCCCTGGGCTCTGTGCCAGACAGTAAGACAAAAAATTGTGGAAGGGGCACTGGCTGGTGGCTCAGTTGGTTGGAGCATTGTCCCATACACCAAAAAGGTTGTGGGCTTGATCCCTGGTCAGGGCACATGCCTAGGTTGTGGGTTCAATTCCAGTCAGGGCACTTCTCTCACATTGTTGTTTCTTTCTCTCTTTCTCTCCCTTTTTCTCTAAAATCAATAAACTTATCCTCAGGTGAAAAGTTTTTTAAAAATTGTGGAAAGGAAGACTCAAGTCTTAGGTTAAGAAACCAATCCCCCTAAGACCTCAGGGCTGTTTTTGCCTATCATTAGAGTTCAAGAAAAACAGAGAAGTGTAGATCAGGATGGCCTCTGGTCACTGTCAGCTCATCTGGGGAACACCAGGCACTGGGTGACAAACACACCTCTCTGCCTCACAAATGCTGTGCAGTGCAGCACGCTAGAGCTGAGCCCTTCTTCTCCCCCTTTTAGGGGGATGTTTGGCATAGCTTAGGTCACAGAGAGGGGACTGACATGCCCACAGTTGGCTCATGCGTCAAAATAACTTACTCTAAAGTTAGATGAGGTTTTTGAGTGTGTTTATCATCCTCCCAGAGACATGAAATTTGACAGGCAAATACATCACTACAAACGTCGTAGGACTAGCCTTCCACTCCCAGACTTTCTTCCTGCCTCTCTGCTTTCCCTTTGACCCTTGCCTTGGTCTAGCCCAAGGACAAGCCATAGATCTATGTGTAACTTCCAGAGGAGAAAACTCAGTGAGACATTCCTCTGCATTTATAGATTCTGCCTACTGGCAGACGTGTTTGTCTTGCTCACTCAGTGACTTTAAAAATTGTTAAAATACCTTGGGGTGGTAAACATACACAATGCAATAGATGACGTATTATAGAATTGTACACCTGAAACCTACATAATTTTATTAACCAATGTCACCCCAATAACTTAAATAAAAATGTAAAAAATATTGAAATACATATAAAAATTGAGAAATCTTATATAAAAATCTGACTTTTCCATTAGATTTGAAAATTTTAAGTTGAGGCAGCCATTGGCTGGAGATGAGTCAAGGCATCAGATAGGCATGTGGTTTCTAGTTTTCCATAGTCTCCACTACTCTCTATTGTTTCTTTCCTAATTTAATCAGATTTACTCATTTGTTCTGTGTTCCTCCAGCTTTCTCTCCTAATAACAGGAGGAAAAAGCTGTGTAACCTTTGGATGAAGTCACTGAGTCACTGAGAACTGAAATGAGCATTTGAGAAAAGGTGACTGACAATATTGAGGAAAAAGCTATGGAGTCTTCTGAATGATTGTAGGGATGTTTAGAATTTTTTCTTTCCAAGTTCTCTCTAGAAGAAAGAGCCCAGATCCATGAATTGATTATCAGTCAATAGTAGCCCATTCAAGTTTCAGTCATTGTGAAACTGAATAATTCTATGGGTGTTCTGTGGAGTTTGAATACAGGAGCACTTTCTTATTTTAAGGATGGACAGCCCCTCTCTTGTTTTTAGTAATGATATAATGGCAGGATGTCACTCACCCACCACTTGGGTGTCCAAGAAGGACTGTGGGTGCCATGCAGACCACATTAAACAATCAGCCCCTGAGGGTCGACGGTTCAAGTTAGTTTGAAATGAGAAATTGCCAGTGACCTGAAACCCATCATTATTAACCTCGTGGCACCACATTGCCATAACCAGTAGCCAACTCCCATTTTTTCTTTTTTGGTTGGAAGAAAGGCTCATTGATGAAAGTTGGCTCAGTTATTTTTGTTTAAGTTAAGTGGTCAGACCACCAAGAAGAATCACTCCCCTTTGATTGGGAACAGGTCCTAATACAGATGTCCTTCACATGGCCAATCTACTTTTGGTGGTACACCCACAATTGGTTCGAGCTGTGTTTATATATAGACACTTGCCCACAGAGACTGTAGAGAAGCATCTGTGTGTTGCTGCCTGAGTCTTCCAAATGAATTACCTTTTAATAACTTGTGGTTTTGCAGCTTAAGCACATTTATAATGAATGAGTGGATGAATGATTGAATGTGTGAATGAATGAATGAATGAATGAATGAATGAATGCCTTCTTTCTTTTTCTTGCATCCTAAAATGGGAGAAATGACCAAAAGAAAAAAATGTAGGAAGGATTTTGGGAAATGCATTATAGAATAATAATATCTGTTATATCCCTGGACATTTTATGGTAGAAGATTCTGGAAGGGTAAGTTCAGCTCTTTCCAGATGTGGCTTCATTGGTTGTTATGTGCTGGCAGGCCAGGCAGTAAGGGTCCTGCTGAAGATTTCCTTACCCAGGTGGCAATAGCTGCTTCAGAATCCTGCTGTGGGGCACCCACCAAAGTCCTCAAAGTCACATTAGAGTTCGTCTGGGCACTCTTCCCGAAGTCAGGCCCCCTGCAGCCTCAGCTATGCACTCTGTTTATGATGTTATTTGAGTGTGTTGGGCTTGGTTCCAAATTCAGCCAGAAGGTTGCATTTCTTACTCCAGATCAAAGAGTCAAGATAGTTGAACTTGACTTCTTCCCACAATTCTCAGTGAACCTTCCTTCTTCCCACAGTTGCCAGTGAACCTCACTTCTTCCCACAATTCTTGTTGAACCCCATTTGTATGATATGACTTTGAGTAGCCCACTCTTTTCTCCGTTTTAGGCTTCCAGATATTATCTCTCTCATGACCCATCTCCAACCTCCTTGATTTTTTTTTTCTTCAGAGTTTCCTGTGGCAGTTTGATCATATTTTTGTCAGACAATGCTAAAAACCCATCAATGACTCTAACTTTTTTGAACCTGTACCATTATCTTTATTTCATTGGGATTTATATGCTATAGCTGCTTTATAGGGCCTGACTCACCAAGCATTTTAGCTGAGTCTGTTTAACAAGGTCCTTTTTACAATATGAGGGTCTAAATACTCTTTCACTGCTGCCCCATCATTCCTAGAACAACTCCTGGTGCTTAATAAATACTTGTTGAGTGAGTGAATGGAGAAATGTGGTAGGCTGAATAATAGCTCCCCCAAATACCCAGGTCCTAACTGCCGATATCTGTGAGTATTACCTTCTATGGCAAAAAGGACTTTACCGATGTGATCTCCTTAAGGGGCTTGCCATAGGGAGATTATCCTGGATTATCTGATTGGGGCCTAAGTGCAACCAAAGTGTTTTTATCAGTGGGAAGCAGAGGGAAATTTGACTGCTGAAGACAGAGAAGGCCAGGTAAGGATGGGAGCAGAGTAGAAAAGATGATGGGCATGAGCCAAGAAATGCAGGTGCCTCTAGAAACTGGAAGAGGCAAGGGAATGGATCCTCCCCTGGAGCCTTCTTGCTGGCACCTTGATTGGAGCACAGTTTGAGACTGATTTTTGACTTTTGACCTCTAGAACTGTAACAGAATAAATTTGTGTTGCTTTAAGCCTGTGTGTGTAGTTGTTAGAGCCACAGTAGGAAACTAATCAAGGACACATGCTCAGAACTTTTGGGGGTCTGAATTTTCTTCTCGTGAGAAGCCTTGCTGATTGTTTTCTTTCTCTTTCTCCTTCCCCTTCCCGTCCATACTGAACAGATACTTACTGGATGTCTAGAATGTTACAGTTTGCACCTTGAAAAAATCTCCTCTTGAGTTAGCAAAAATTTAGATTCCAGTTAAGCACCATGACCATAAGTCTTTGGAACCAAGACGAGATCCCACATAGGGTGTCTCAGGCTGTGATAGCAGGTGGGAGGAAGGGAGCTTAAATGGAACCTGCACTGACTCACGTTCACCTGTCTATGGTGCCTGCAACAGCAAGGACTGACTCAGGCTCCAGCTTTCTCAACCAGGCCCTTATTTTTTTCCCATTACAAGAGACCAGGAGGTAGGCAGTCCTATTTGGGAGTCCAGGTTCATGATGCCATCAGAGGTGGCAACTGCCTCAGTCTTTCTACAGAGACATTCTTAGCATGCTCAGCCTCCAGGTATCGCATCTGTTTTCAAGGCAAGTAAATAGGGGCAGTTAAGAGCAAGAGATGCATGCATGCTATTTCACTCCACGAATTCCTCCAGCATTTTAGTGGCCGGAGCCATGCCACTTGGTCATCTATAGCTGCAAGGGAGTCTGGAGAGGTGATCGTTTTTCACTGGGCGTGTCGCTACCTAGAACTAAACTGAGTGCTGTTCATGAAGAAGGCGGAGAGAATGATGAGATGGGGCACCTAGCAGCGTCTGCCTTGCTGGCCGTGGGTTCTGTCTTGGGAGGCAAGCAGATGCTCTGGATTCAACTTTTGACTATTATTTGGACTGTGATGTGTTGCTTAAACCATCTCAGACCAAAGTATTCCCCTGTGTAAAAGGGTGATAATACATGTACCTATGGTGGGACTGTTGACGTTAATTAGGTCATACAAGTTCAATGCTTAGAACAATGTCTGGCATTAGTAAACTTTCAGTAACTGTCACAGCTGTGAGCACCATGGTTATTGTCATTGTTTTCCCTCCTTCCCCCTCACCTGTCTTCCTCCTCTTTGTACATGATCATCATCCCCATCATCATCTAAAACTACTTCTTACCCCATCATGGTAAGCCTGTTTGTTGGTTTTATTTTTTGTGATCACATATCCTTAGTAATACAGCATTTTCCATAAGAGCTTTCATTTAATATCTTTCCCTTTAGTCGTGGCTTTCCTTAAGCTACACATAGAACCCACTAAAATTGTTGGTGGCTTCTCCAGAAAAGTACCATTCTGAGCTCTGTACCATGCCACACAGCACGTATTTGGTATGCACACACACATGCATGCACACTAGCACACACCATATCTGTTGATCAAATAATTAATTTTTAACTGAATAACAAACACATGCTGATTATACTCCTGGTAGAGCTAGTTTGTTCTCATGTCTGAGAGCAAAGCCACATCCTAAGAATGTTCCATCACAGCTAAGAAATGGACCCAAATCTGTAATAATACTATACTAATAGTATATAGTATAGATTGTCATCCTAGTGCTGCAACCTATCTCTGTCCCCAACATGGCATGTGTGGAGTGAGCGCCATGTGCCAGTCACAGTGGAAAAACATGTTCATCATCTGTCTCAGTGTGTTTGGTATGTTTGCATATGGTGGGGTGGGGGAGACAGGGCTGGTGAGAAAGGCGTTTTTCTCACCCTTGCATGCTCTAACATTCCTCTCAGCCCATCCCCACCCTTTCCAGTGTTTTAGCCCCTGAGAGAGCCCAGTCACATTTCTGGACAGTAGTGGATCTCACCAGTGGAGACTGGAGCCAACTCTGAGGGCAGGGGAGCCCTTGCTGTCACTGAAGACAAGAACCAGGTGTGGTGTCAGAGTGGACACTTAGAAAGTCCCAGAGGAATGGGCAGGGAGAGTGCGAAAGTGCCTGCTGCCTGCATGGGTTTTAGGGAAGGTTTCCCAGACCCAGCACCTCCAAAAGTCTGGCTTAATTTGTGGTTAGGAAGCAATCTCCCAGAAGACTTGGGGAGCAGATAAGACGCTTGTGAAAAATACCAGACTTCCCAAGGGTTAAAAAAAGGGAGAGGAGGGTGTGGCTTGAGCAATTTCTGGCAGCTTGGAAGGCATTCATTATCTCTTGGTAGCAAAACAAGGTTGGACTGGTCATTTTGCTATTGATCATGTTCCCTGTATATCTTAATTTTTTTTTTTTTTGGTAACACAGGCCCAATGTATATAAAAACAAATTCCTTTCTTGATCTTCTAAGCTGTGAATGCTTAACAGATTCAAACTTGGAGAACTCTGTTCCTACCACAGGCTCCAGAATGGAGGATTTATAACTGGGAGGGAGACAGAAGGTATGTGAAAGGTGCTCCAGCAGACACTTCCTACACCCCCAGGAGCCCAGGCAGACTCTGTGAGCCTGCTGCTCTCCTTGGGCTGGTGAGCTGTTCTCCTTCCTGGGGAGATGGGGGTTAACCGTTTCATGCCTGGAATTGCTGAAATAATCAGTACGCGGTGTGACCAGGGCACATGTCTAGGGTACAGAAATGCAGACCAGGAGGCCTACAGTGTGCACCCAGTTTAGTACAAGGGTTGCCTGTGCCGGAGGATGAGGGAGTGGGAGAAGGGCCAAGGCTGAGCGCCAGCAGGGCCTTCGGCCTCATTCTGAATACTTGTGTGTTTTTAAAAGATATTATGTATGTATGTATGTATGTATGTACGTATGTATTTCAGAGAGCAGGGAAGGGAGGGAGAAAGGGAGAGAGAGAAACAGCAATCAGTTGCCTCTCGTTTGTGCCCTGACCGGGACCAAACCCGAACCCAGTCCTGTTCCCTGGCCGGGAATTGAACTACCGATATTTCACGTTGCGGGACAATGCCCAGCCAACTCAGCCACATCCGTTAGCGCATTACTTGCATTTTTAAGAATAGGAAATGTGTTAATGTATTGTTTATGTAATTTTTTAAAAAAATTATTTTGGGAAGTATTAGTTTTCTGTGACTGCTGTATCAAATTACCTCAAGCTTAGAGATATAAACTATTGCAAACTTATTGCCTTGTATTTCTGGAGATCAGAAGTCTGGCGCAGGTCTTACCGGGGTGACACAAGGGCACTGGTGGGCTCTGTTCTTTCTGGAGGCTTGAGGGGAGGGTCCATTTCTTTGCTTTCTCTGATGACCGAGGCAGCCGTGTTCCACAGCACTTGGCCTCTTCTCTCAGCTGCAAGCCAGCAGCATCGGGCTGAGCCCATCTCCAATGGCCATCTCTTTGCTTTCTCTCTTTTGCTTCCTTCTCCCTTTTTCAGGACCTTGTGATTGCACTGGCCCAGCCAGCTATGAAGGACGATATCCCTATCTTAAAGTCAGCCAATTAGCAGCCCTAATTACATCTGCAACCTTAGCATCTCTTTGCTAGATTAAAGAATAAGTAGCACTTTGAAAAAGTCCTGGACATAGGTAGGTCTCCTTAAATACTTAACGCCGGCTGCTGCCAGTACTGGCTACAACCGCCATGGCCATGTCCACTGTTAATGCTATTATTCTTATTCAGTGAGTGATCCTCGTTTCTTCTGTCAACCTCTTCTCACTCTCAATCAGCTGGAGGCCCTCTGAGAAGTCAGTCCATGCATGGAGTGGGAGTTTTTGTTCACCTCCATCACAGAGAAAGACCTGCTCCTGCATTTGGGTGTCCTGGCCATTTCTGGTTATTTCATTCCAGTTTTTATCCCCCATCCCCCCATCCCCCCATCCATCTATCCTCCCTTCCACCCACCCATCCACCCATCTACCCATCTGCCCATCCGCCCATTCACCCGCCCATTCATCCATCCATCTGTCCACCCATTTATTCATCCATTCCTCCATTTCTCCATCCCCCTGCCTCTCTCTCATTCTCTATATTTTTGGTCTTAAACTTTGTTTCTTTTTCTTCTGTCTCTTATAGAAGAAACAGGTTTCTTTTTTACTTAAGAGAGCATTAAACATGAGGTGAAAAAGATATGTATGTATGTACGTACGTACGTATGTATGTATTACCCGAACCCAGGGTAATATGTGGCTTAATTTGTGGTTAGGAAGCAATCTCTCAAAAGACTTGGGGAGCAGATAAGACCCTCGTGAAAAATACCAGACTTGTGCCTAAAATAAGTACCTTTTGAATTGTGCCTAAAATAAGTACCTTTCTCACTTTGTAAATTATAGAATTGTCTAACCACTACACTGTACACTTGAAACTAATACAAAATAATATTGAGTTTCAAGTATACTCAAAAAATAAAATTGAAAAAATAAAATAACTACCTTTCTTTGAAATTGTTTAGTATCTCAAATCACTGGGAAAGTAGTAATCAAATGTTGCCAAGAGAAGGGAAACCATTGTTTTTTTGAAGAAAAAACTTTCCCCTTATACTCTTAAAGATGCTTTTGAAAATTTTGTGTAATAATAACATAATTATATATTGAAGAAGAAAAATTACTTCTTAAGTATGTTTACATTAGTGCGCACTTACACTAGCAGGGCTTGCTAATCCCGCAATTACTCAGGATTCTGTCATTATCCCCGCTTTCAGATGAGCAATTCAGGCGCAGGTGATACGTATTTCATTACCTAAAAAATAAAACTATGCAGAAGAAGAAAATAAAAGTCATCAAAACTACCCACGCACGACATTTTGGTGTGTGTGGTTTCAGATTTTTTATTGGGAGTATATTTTTAGTGTTTCTTCACTGATTCTGGTGAGATTTTAAGCTGTGTCTCTGCAGTTCACTGGCGCAGCCTTGCCGACGAGAGAGCACTCCCTTTGCTCTCGTGGGGCTTAGAACGGCCGTCTTCTTTCTGCTCTTGGTAACCCACACGTGCTCACACACAGATGCTCATGCACACACACTCACAGGTACTCACACCACTCACAGCCACACAGAAGTCTCCTCACCCTGTGTGGAACGTAGTCCTGCCACGTGTTCTAAGTGCTGTATACCCTCCCTCCCCCAGGAAAGTATCACTGACTCATTTGAAAAACACACAAAACTGGAAAGGTGATGACACAGTCGCCGTGGTCGCCCCATCTAAAGATACCCACCATGAACACTGTGGTTTCCTTCCTGAGCACCCCCGGCCCCCACTCTGAGAGCCAGCTTGGTTTTGTGGAATGGGGACTTTGGTCTGTGGCTCTGTGGAAATATAATATGCATGCATGGAAGTGCACGTAATGTATACTTGCTGCTGGGTGAATCTGAATAAATTGAGCACACCCAGGTAATCAGTATGTGGGTCAAGGAGAAAACAGGACCCAGAAGCCCCCTTCCGCCCTTATTCAATCATCCTCGTCTCCACTAAGAGTGACCACTACTCTGACTTCGGACAGCATGGATTGGTGTTGTCTGTCCTTCCACTTCCCATAGCTGGAATCACTTTCCATGAATGGAATGTTATATTAGGTACTCCTCTGTGCCCGGCTTCTTTCTTTCCACATTACGCTTCTGAGACATATGCTTCATGCTACATAGAGTTATAGGTCATTCATCCTCTGGGCTGTAGAGTATTTCCTTGTGTGAATATGCTACCATTTAAGTTGTGATTGCACTGATAAAAGATGGGAATTCTATGCTTTTCACGTAACATTGTAACCATTTTAGAATTTCCCCCTACTTTAACAGCCTATATATAAACACCATTTTAAATAGTAGCATAGTATTTATAAAGTAGATTTGTATTTCTTTAACCAGTCTGCTACAGTTGAATATGTAGGCGGTCTCTAGGGTTTTTTCCCTGTTACAAGCGGCACTGCAGTGCGCACAGTCCACATCTGCGCACGGAGCAGTTTTGTGTCTCAGTCAAGTTTGTCAGCGTCACGCCCCTGAAGTGGAGTAGCCAGTGCAAAGGTTCAGCCCTCACAGGGTCTTCTGACATGTGCTGTCAGGTTCCTTTCTGAGAGCTGCACCCAGTTTTTCCCCCACCAGCAGTGACCCTGAGTGCCTCTCTTGTCACACGCTCATCAGCCCCTTGGGAAGAGATCTGCTTGGACCGTTTTCTTCCGCCACCTTATTAGTATGGATGGCTCTCCCCTTGAGAGCAGCTTTGTCTCTGACTGGTAGTACAGGGAAGACAGCTTCGGATGTGAACCTAGAGGCTTACCTTTCAGTTCCAGCTCCTTCACTTCTCTGTCACGTGCCCCTCCACAAGCTAACCAGCCATTCTGAGCATCAGTTTCCTTGTCTGGAAAATGGAGCTTTTCTATTCCTGTCCTGCCTTCTCTGCTGCTTTGTCTAGCTTCACCACCTGTGCAGCTCCGTGTCCATAAGATGATGGTGGTGGTAAGGGAACCCCTTGTCTGCTGTATTCCATCACAGGTAGCAGGCTCCTGGCTGTAGTACTTTTCCACGTTGCTTTTAAAATTTTGCTGCCCAGAATCAGCCCTGGACGCTGGGACGTTCCTCCTGGTGAAATTTCCCTCTCTCTCTTCATTCACTCATTATTCCTTTTCCGATCAGGCCTTCACTGCACCTCTGATATGACTTGCCACTCTGCTGAGCTCTGGGCGGACAGAGATGAAATAAGCCTGCTTCCTGCTTGACAGGAAGTTAGAATCTAGAGGTGAAGCCTGGCAAGGGAGGACACCAGGGGTGGGATAAGGGTTCCAGTAGCCCAGGAAATTGGGGGCACCCAATTTCACTAAGGGATGAAGGAGTCCGGCAAGGCTTTGGGGAGAAAGTTTTATTGAGGCTGGATCTGGAAGGATGTGTGGGATTTTGCCAAGTGAAGGGTACGATAAGCAACTTTAAGAGACGTGAGCACCCTTGGGGTTTGGGATACACACACACACACACACACACACACTGTTTGTGTTAAGTGGTCATTCTTCCCTGGGGGCAATTTTGCTGCCCAGAAGACATTCAGCAATGCCTGGAAACATTTTTGTTTGTTTTGTTGTAACAGAGGGGGCTACCAGCTTCTAGCTGGTAGAGGCCAGCAGTACTGCTAACCATCCTGCCACGGGCAGGACAGTTCCCACACCAAGAGTCTTGCCTTAAATGTCAGCAGTGCTCAGTTGGGAGGTCTGGGGCTACAGTGAAGGGAAGTCAGGGGCAGGATAATGGGAGAGACGAATGTATTGCTCCCCTTCGCAGGACTCGAGGGTGTGTGAGTGTGCCCGTGCACTCACACTTCTGTGAAGTAGGGGGACTCCATGCCACCTCTGCTTGGGGGCCACCATGTGTGAGTTCCGGGAGCCTGCTCTTAGCTTGTTGACTCTCTGTCCCGAGAGTGAGTGACTCAGCAGGTGTACCTCACCATCAGCCCCCTTCCCAGTGCAACTGCTCAGAGCATCATGTTCCCCCTCCGGTGTTCACAACATCCAGGGATTTGCTTGAACCACTAGGAAATGAGAGTGGACAGTGAGACTATTATCATTCATGTTCACTCCCCATAAACCTCGTCTCTTTCTTTTTTTGGAAGACGCTGTTAATCCTCTTATGCATTGGCCTTGTGTATTCTTTCTTCAGCCTTGGTATAAAAAGCAAAGTGGTAGTGACTTTTTCCTTATGGCTGCTGAAAAGGTTACACGGTGTCTGGAACACTGCCTGCCTCTACCCTGGAGCACAAAGGACCCAGGAGTAGGAACTGGTTCTAACAATATCCCTTTTGAAAACATCAGGGGCCTGTGAGTCACTTTCCCTTTGTGTGGAAGGCATTGTGTCCCTCAAGCTCAGAGTTAGAGGATGACATGCGCTTGACCCCTCCTTCCGCGAGGGGCTAGTAACTGGGTGGCTGCAGCAGCCCAGAAGCGGTCTACAGAAACCATGAAGAGCCCTGGACCTGGGAGGAATTTTTTTTTTTTTTGTATGTGTATGTTTAAATTTCTACAAAAGTCTTGCTTTGGTAGGCACGGGGATGGAAGAATGGGGCAGAGTGCATAAAGCACAGGAGGGTTTCCAGCTTTCTCTCATCAGGGGAGGAGTTGTCAACCTTAGGGTCCGTTGGTTGCAGGCAGTAGAAAAAGCTGGATAATTAAAGAAGGAAAACACAGTGCTATATCTGATACGACTTTGGTTGCATGCAACAGAAAGGCCACCACACTATGGCTTACTTTCCAGAAGGCGGCAGCCTAGAGTGGGTGCACTAGCACCCTGTGTGTCCCGGACTGTCATCCTCGGTATGTTGTTTCCATCCTCGTGCCTGGGTCCCTGTGGTCACCACTAGCAAGTTCTTCATGGTACTGCCCCTTGGGGTGACTTAACTCCGAACCCCTTCCTTGAATGACTCAACTCCAGGTTTAAATTCGCAGGAGAGGATCTAGGTTGCTCTTCTTTTGGACATGGTCATGGTCAACTGTCCATTTCCCTGAGCTGAAAACCATGGAAGGGCTAGGATGAGCAGGAGGTTCTTCATGCCACATTTTCATGAAGATGCTTTTCCAAAACCACAAAATTCTTGTTGATTTGCTATACTGCAGTGAAAAAGTAATTTAAGTTCCGTCATTCTAACACATGCTTAGGTTCATGTAGCCCCCTTCGCAGTTAAAATACAGGATGACTCCATCACCACAGAGTTCCTCTCCTTTGGAGTTGTGCCCCCCACCTTCCGCCCGTAGTCTTTCTCCCGTTCTACAAGGAGGCAAAGCTCTTAGTTTCTCAGGCACCTTCTCATGTTGTTTGCTCTGGCCAGATGGCCTTGCCCCACTTTTCCTTGCTAATGCCTCATCTTTTAAGACTTCAGATAACCCCTCTTGGACCTCCTAGTCTCAATCAGACCTTGTCCCAACACAATGTCTAATTATACTCTTTACCCCATAGCTCTCATTGTGATGTATGGACAATGGTGTGTTTATTTGTGTGGAGTATTTGTTTCATCTGTCTCCCCAGTTAGTCTGGAAACTCCATGGGGGCAAGAACTTTATCTGTTTTACTCAATGTTGATTTCACAGCATCCTGTATGTGACTATGCAGATAGTAGGAGCCAAGTAAATCTTTACTAAATGAATGAGTGAATGACAGTATTCAAGATGCAGAACTGAAATTGCATCTGAATCTTTAAATGGAAGAGCACACCAGCATTATATGAAATTCTGCCTGCATTTGTATAGACTTTTTTGAGTCCTTCTCTGAGAGCTGTCATGCTAACCTCTGGCTCTGGTTGGTCCTGGGGTAGTTACACTTCTGTGAACTTCAAGCAGATAGTATAACATGGCTGAACCTGAGTTGTGCAGTGGGCTAGGTTTCCATTTGTTTTTTATTCCTTATCTTTTTCCAGGAATAGTTTGGTTAATTCATACTGATAAAATAAATCCTAACAACAGCATTACTCCCCAAAGAATGTAGGTTTCTTTTGCCAAACATAATTGTCCTGAGAAGTAATTGATGAAGTAAACTTACCTCTTGGCCAAACACTTCTTTGAGTTATTCAACCAAAGATAGCAGGCTGCACCTAGGGGAAGCCAAACATCTGGATGAAGAATGAAAAAGCCAGATGTTTTCAAGTATCTGGATGTTTCTCACCATCTGTTTCTCTTGATTATTGACTAATGATCCAGCTGTTTTGCAGAAGATGGTATACCTAGTCTAAAAGAAGAGAGAAATAGTATTCGTAGGAAATTTTGATGGCATCCCATATGTACTAACACAGGGTATATGTCTTTAATTGAAGTCATGATTCGATTGCAGAAAGTGAAAATAGCTTCCTGTTTTCTGGAGCCGTTGTCTTGCTGCGAGTGCCAGACTGCAGAGATTTGAGGTTAATTGACTCATTTACCATCAGAGTCTAAATTGTTTGTAGCTTTATTCTATTTATAATGTATTCATACCTTAACCAATAACTTTACAAATGTAATATAAGAATGCTGATATTCAGCACTGCTAGAATCTGCATACTGCCTACACATTTCAGTGTTTCTTAAAGTAGACAGAGAGTTTGGCACCTAAACTTTCCAATGTAAATAGGAATTCATATGCCTTGATTGAAAATGGATCTCGTCTGGAGCAGGAATCTCTGAGACTGAGTAAATTCTACCCCTCCCACCCCGCCCCCAACTCTCCATTGTTTGAGCCTAAGCAAGGACTCACAGTTATGGGTTTTGTTTTTTTTTTTTCAATTAAATTAAGGCTGGAGTAAAATAACATAATTGAAAGGCTTATTGAAACTTGAAATGAAACCTATTCATGGTCACCTACAAAAGCCCCCTCCGATGTGCACGGGTCTGTAGGCCTGGATATGTAGCCCTTACTCAAAAGGACATCCTAACAGTAAATAAAGACAAGGGATCTGAATGTATGTGTTGTCTTATCACTCTGTCATTTTCTTGAGTGGCACAGCAGAGCTGGTGGAAAAGTAAGTTATGAGAAGCTGGTGGTAGCACAGTTAAGACTGATGGACTGGGAGTTCTTCCGATGTACCCTCAGAGTTTTACTTTATGGTTGGAGTTTCCAGCTCTGAAGCTTCGTCCTAAACATTTGGAGGTGGGGGAGTAGCTGCAGGGGAGGCTTTTGATTTTGGTGACATTCAGTGACATTCGTTCTTCATACCAAGTTGATGCAACTGGATTTCATGTTTGAGTGTCCGTGAAACGTATTGCGAGTGACAGACCCACAAGGACAGGTTGTGGAGAGAATGCGGGTTCGAGTTGGTGCAGCTTGGATGGACAGACCCAGATGTCTTGCCTGAACACGTAGCTCCCAACTTTACAAAAAACCAAATGGTTTCAATTTGGTCATATATAAATGGGATGATTGTGTATTTGCTTCTCACTTGCACTGCCAAGGGGATGGGGCATGTGGGGTAGACAAGGACAAGCAATGCCAAGTAGCAGTGAGCCCAATCCATCTGGATTTGGTTATGTGCTGATTATAGAGTTTGCTGTTCTGTTGTTTTAAAAGTCTCAGGAACCTTCCGTAAATTAGGCAAATTTAGGGGGAAAATGACATTTTGACTTCAACTCCCCATGTCGTACAATGCATTGCTATGTACTTCTAAGTTTCTTCTGTATAGTGGTAGTATATAAAAACAATGGTCAGCATTTATTGTGTATTTACTGTGGCCGAGATCTATGTCAGATGCTTTTTGAAACTTCACGGTAGTCCAGTGACACGGTAGTCCATAGACATTATTAGCCCTGTTTTTGGAGGGGAAATGGGAATTCAGAGAGGTTGAGTGACTTGCCTGGGGCATCGCATGGTGATGGCAGGTGAAGGCAGGACACAAACCCAGGTCAGTCTGAATGAACTTTTTGTACCTGGTTGATGCTGCTGCTAATGATCTCTGTGTTTTTTAAGAATATTTATTTATTTTTTATTATGTTTTTTCCATCACAACTTAGAACACTGATACCTTCCTTACCAGCACCCCCCCCATAATTACTACACTGTTGTGCATGTCCGTAAGTCCTTTCTCCTTTTTTCCTTAATACCCCACCCCCTAATACCCCCCACTTAGTTTTATAAATGTGAATAAAATCAGTGCATGGAGCAGACATCAGCTACGTTTTCCTGCAATGCAGCAGGCAGTGTTTCACCCTGTGAGCACAGTCTTCGCGGCGGCCATTCATTCTGCCTCTGTGGTGCGAACGCCGCCATAGGCAGTGTGCAAGTGGATGGTACAGTGGTGTTCCAGGAAAAACTGCTGTGGTTACTGAAATCTGCGTTTCGTATCATGCTCAAATGTCACTAAATATTATTCTTTTTAAAACATTTTCCCAATCATTCATAAATGTTAAAGCTGTTCTTAGCTCATAGGCCATACAAAAGTTGGCAATGAGTTGGATTCGGGTGGTGGGCTGTGGTTTGAAGTCTGCTATAAAGAAGCGGCAGAAGACAACAGCCCAAGTGAAAACATTAGGGGCTCCTTTGGAGAGTCTGCTCAGGAGAGTCTTGGGGAGGCCGTCTGATGGCCGGAAGAGGCTGTTGGGTTTGTCTAGAAGCTTAGAGCATGACCTGTTTTTCCTTGGACTTGTTTATTTTCAGTTGCTTTCTGTGTTTGCATGAATAGAAATTATAGTGGTGGGGGAGGCCGTCCAAACTGTTCCATGACATCGCTCGTGGTACGGATTCTTGCATCACCCAACAAAACATAGTTACTGAACACCTGCTTTGAGCCAGGTACTTCACCATATGATACTTATACATTAGATAGTAAAACAGTCCTTGTCAACAGCTTCCCAGGACTTCCAGAATCTTCTGTTAATAGCAGGGAGATAGTATGCACATGAGATGCAATTAGTGGTATCCGGTGTTATCAGAAGACCCAACAGCTTCTGCTTCTCCCACCTCCTTCTTTCGGCTCGGCTTAAACTGCTAAGTCACTGAGTCGGAAAACACCAGGCAGAGAGAAGGGGGTTTAACTAAGAAGGGGCTGGCCTTGAGCATGGACGCTTCTCTTGTGCACAGCAATGAACGGGTTAGGGAGAATGAGTTCTATATGTCCTCTTCCTGTTTGGAAGCAGGAAAACATGTTTCTGTTCCAAATGTTCTGTGTTAAATAAGCTTGCACTGTTCTGGCTGTTTCAGAGTGTATCTTCCTTTTCTTTGGCCCTATGTGCTTCACTGACTATTGAGGTTGTGGGGCCCATGGCTGGATGGGTACCCAGCGTGAGCGCTCCTAAAGACCCAGAGGCCTGCCCAGAGCTATGATGCAGTGTGGTTTGAATGCATGAGAAGTGTTGAGGCGTGGCTCAGAGCTGGCTGGTTTGGGGTGGTAGGGATGGGTGCTCAGGTTACAGTCTAGAATTTTAATAGTCATGGCTCCCCTTGATGGAAATGTGACTGGTTGCTGGGCACGTTGCTAGGCAAGTTCTGATGCATTTTCCTCCTTCAACATTCTCCTTCACCCTCTATGGTTATTTCCTTTGTATTACAGACAAAAGGAGCCAAAGGTCAGCTAGTTTAGGTGAGTCACCCAAGGCTGTAGTAAGTTTGGAAGTGGCAAACCTGGGATCTGAACCTCTGTCTTCCTGATTCCAAAACCCAGGCCTTTCCCATTATTGCCACACAGCCTTCCAGTAGTCAAGCAAGGAGCCAGGTGGTTTTTGTTTGTAAGGTGAGCTGGGGTGCTCCTGTGTGTGTGTGGTCCTAGACACTGCTCACCTCACTGTTGAAGCGTGAAAGGGAAAAGTCAGACAATAACAACTGTTGGTGACAGTGAGGAGCCCTCACACGTCGTTGCTAGGAATGTGAAAAAGTGCAGCTACTTTGCAAGACAGTCTAGTAGTTCCCCAAATGATTCCACATAGAGTTGCCATATGATCCAGCAATTATACTCCTTGACCCATATCCAAGAGGAATGAAAAGAAAACCCCACAAAAACTTGTACATGAACATTTATAGCTGCGTTATTCATAATAAACAAAAGGTGAGAAAAAAACCCAAATCCATCAATGGACAAATGGGTAAATAAGACATGGTATACCAAAGGAATGCTATACAGTCATGAAAAATAAGGTACTGGCAATTGCTACAAAGTGGATGAACCTTGAAAACATTACACCAAATGAAAAATGCTAGTCACAAAAATCCACATGTGGTATGATTCCATTTCTGTGGAATGTCTAGAACAGGGAAATCTATAGAGACACAATTTGGAGTAGTGTTGTTTAGGGCTGGGAAGGGTTGTGGGTGGGGGACTAGCACAGTAATAGCTACAGGTGATGAAATGTTTTGAAGTTGACTGTGGTAATGGTTGTCCAACTATGTGGATGTACCCAGGCCCATAGAATTGTGCTACTCAAATGCGTGAATTACATGGCATGGGACTTGTATCTCAGTGAAGCTGTTGAAGGTGTGAAAGTGGTGATTAATCTTTACTCTCAGAAAACCTACTCAGGGTGAGACCTGCCAGTGGGCTCACAAGCCTGTTTCTCAGATTTCTTGGCCAGGCTGGCCTGGAAGGCTGGCTTGTGTCAGGCAGGGCCCTCAAATCTCTGTAACAGCCTGGGAGTGGTTTCCGAGTCACACAAAGGCAGTGGCCGTGAAAGGCAGCACGAGCCACTCAGGGTAACCAGCCCCTTTGAATCCTCTCCTTCACAATGCAAATGTTTACCGGCTCTAATCAGGTGAAATGAATAATCACATGTCTAATTTTAAATATGTTGCCTCTGATCACAGGTGTTGTTGAAACAGCTCTGTTACGACTTTATAAATATTCCAGGATTTATTTTGAAGCAATGTTTCATTATTCCTATACTATGATTAAATATTGAGAGTATTGCTTTTCCAATTGTTCTATTGCAGTATTTAATGAGTGCAATTAAATGGAAAAATTGCCTTTTTAACTGATGATAGTCCATTAGTGTCTCTGTCTCTTCAGAAAAGAAAAGAAGTGAATTATTAGAATGACAAATGAGGCAAAGTTACCGCCGTGATGGAGAGGTGCGATTTCCCTCCACATAATCTTCAATTAGTGATCTCTGTAAGAGGATGTTTTTCAAAAGGGTAAGAGAGAAGTAATGAGATCAGAGGGAGGTCAAGCCAGCCTTCTCCGTTTGGCAGCTTGATTAATTTATTTCTCCTTCTCGGAGATTGCGGTGAGGGGCTTTGGTCACCCATGTTTTCCATGGGACTGGAACCCGAGTGACTGCCGATACGTTAGCCTCGCAGGCAAGGAGGCATTGCCCCGGAATGGAAGGTTCAGGAGCTAGAAGTTTGATTTTGTGCCTTCACTCGAACACTCATAGGTGGCTTTGGATGATCAGGAGGATAAAAAATTAATTAATCAGATTAAACAGCCTGCATTGAATGCCCACCTTGAGTTCTGAGCCTGGAGCTTGCCACACACAGAACTGTTTCCTTCTCTCAGTCCCCATGAGGCGGTGGGGCTCCTTTTATAGAAAGGGTGCGAGGGCTCAGAGAGAGGCTCGGAGCTGCACGGTTAAGAAATGTTTGCTTAAACATTTCTGCCTCTAAACCTTTGGGCTCCCCTCCCAAAGTCCATGGCCCCTACTCGTCCTGTACTGCAATGTCACATTCTTCTGCTCGTTACCCTAAGGAGCAAGGAAACTGAGGACCACGCCGCCCTATCATGACAGGGAACCTGAACTCAGAGGTCCCAACAAATAGCAAAATCCTGCCGCCATGCAGTGTACCTGTGCTCAGTGGCAGAAACAAGTGGCACGGTTGCATTCAGTGTGTCAGTTTAGCAAGTCCAGTCTTTGTATTTGCTGCCAGCCTCTTACGTCCTTCTGTGAAAATGCCGTGCTGTAAGCATCTGCTTGGAGACATAGGCAGGTGGATGTGATCACATACAGGAAGCCTGGCTTAGTGAAGCAGTACAAATATTAAAATCCCAGCTCCACTGCTACTTACTGTGCATGTTTGGACAAGTTACTTAACCTCTCTGAACTCATTTGTTTTGTTTTCCTTGTAACCTGGAAATCTCTGGCAGGGTTGTCGTGCCACCAGAAAGAACATAAAGCATGGTATCTGGCATAAAACACATGTTTAAATCATGGCTTATGTTTTTGTTTTATCGTTAATACCAACAAATTTTTGTATTCTTGCTTGCTACTGGCATGGATTTAATTATCTTATTTAGACATTTAAAGAAATGATTTATTTAAAATATAGCATATTTACTTTATTTTATTGTTAAAACATCTTTCACCAGTAAAGACCATTTCAGAAGTCAGTTCGGTTGCATTCCACTTAAACACTGAGTGTAACCTTCCCACTATGGAGATGACAGATGTATCTAAAAATTCTACTTTTTCAACTAAATTCCTCGTGCTGCTTTTTCTTGTGGCCTCTGGGCATTCATGACCACCAACACCATCAGTTAATAGTCATCCTTGGCTTCCTGGGTCCTCAGCACAGCATCAGGCACTGCCCCCAGGAGCTTCACTGTGGATTCAAATCCTGATCTGGAATCCGCGTCCCTAAGTGACCGCATGTTGAAGAATCTGCTAAAGCCCGCCCAAACGCAGAGCTCATTTAAGCAATAGCGGTGGGACTAAATTTTAGTCCAGGTCTGTCTTATGAAAGATGATAAATGAATATGCCACATTGGGAAAGAAATCACTCTGTCATTACATGACAGGCTGGCTTGATTTGCTTGTGCCAGTGTCCCTAAGAGTCTGGATGGGGGTGTGAAGCCTGCACGGTCTCAAGACCGGCTGACTTCCCGTCTCATCCTGCACTGCCGCAGCGTGGGTCAGGGGCACCTTCACTGGACTTTCCTGTCCCCAGCAACCCCAGCGCTGAAGGAGAGAGCTGCGCTCACGGGGCAGGGCATAAGGCGCCAGTGGTAGTGCAGCTCAGCATGCTTGTAGAGCGTGGAGTGCTTGGTTTATGTAAATCACGACCCATCTCTTTCCATCATACGGAGAACCACTGCTCCCTCCACTCGAACTCCCACTGGGAAACCTCGCTCTGACATGACACGGGGCTTCCACAAAATTCTGTTTGCTACTTAAAAAGTGTTCTCTGGTCTGTCCAGTGGGGATGCTTTTCCCTGAACAGCAAGCAAATAGCTAATGTCTTCTCCTGCAGATCCCCGACTGTGCCTACATTACTTAATCTCAAATGGTTCTTTGCAAAGCTTGTCAGGCTTCAGCAAAGCTTTTCGCAGCACCCAGGGCCAACTTTAAAAGAGCAAGAGATTAGGAGTCAGCAAACCTGAAAGAGCCCAATTTCTTTAGGTCCTCACTCCCTTATCTGCAATGCAAAAATCCAAAACCTTTAAAAACACACAAACGAAAAATGTTCCTTAAATTGGTGGCAAACTCGAGTGGCAGCAAAACTTGATTGGAACTATTGTGGCCCAGTTTCTCATCTTCATTTGTCCCAGTTCCCCATTTTATCTGACTGTCGATATATTTTTTCTTTTTTTAAAAAAATGTTATTTTAATCATTGTTCGAGTACAGTTTTCTCCCCTTTGTACAAAGAAACAAGCAAAATATAGTCAAAGTCACTGTAATAGAGGACAGGCAGAAAGTGACCAGAGGAGAGAGAAGAGGGAGTTTCAGGGGAAAAGGGGAAGGATTTCCAGGAACAAAGTTAAATGACTGTCGATATATTTTGCTGCAGAAATAGTACATACCATGTTTGATGTCTGGGTGTAGGCCCAGGCTCTGCTGGGGGTGTGAAATAGTACATGGTCAGTGAGCTATTTTAGGCTTCTTAAAAAAAAATTCAACACTGGCTGGTGTGGCTCAGTGGGTTGAGTGCCGGCCTGTGAACCAAAGGGTTGCTGGTTTGATTCTTAGTCAGGGTACACGCCTGGGTTGCGGGCCAGGTCCCCAGTAGGGGGCAATCGAGAGGCAACCGCACATTGATGTTTCCCTCTCTTTCTCCCTCCTTTCCCCTCTGTCTGAAAATAAATACATAAAATCTTAAAAAAAGAAAACAAATTCAGAATCCTTCAACACATAGGTTTTGCATTAAGAATACAGATCTTCACCTTAGGCAAGTTGTTTATTTTCATTTTTCTACAAATTGGTGGAATGCGATGATGGTGATGATAAGAGGAATAACAACTGTATAAGAACGCTGTAGAGGTTTAGTCTTTCCTTCATACAACAAATGTTTACTGGCAGCCTGCTGTGCTCAGTGTTGAGATTCAAAGAAGAGCAGGACACAGAAAGGCGATCACGTGAGTAAGTTAGGTGAATTCAAGGCTATGGCGGTGAAGGGTCACAAGCAAGGACGACAATGCACTCTCGGTGCTGCGGGTGACACTGGAGTATTGACAGCCAGTCCACCCCTTCTGCTGAGAAGCATTCTTAAAGGTGGATGGTCCACTTTCACACGCCAGCACCGCTGGCTCCTCCCTCTCATCTCAGGGCATTTAACCTTCTCCAACATATTTCAGTCATCATAAGAAATAGTTAAAGTGGAGTTGCAACCTCGGGGCTTCAGTGGGCCGAGTGTTCGTTCTGGTTTTCTTGAGATGGTGGAATGTCTCTCTGAAAGAAATAGGAAATGACAAAAGGACTTTTTTTAAAAGTGCTTCTCAGAACAGTCTTCCACCTTGAAGGTTCTGGAAAGAGCTACTTTTCAGCACTTGCTAACCCTCTCGCCAAAAGGCTGTAATAGCGGCAAAAATCATTCTCCGGGCTTTGTGGCGAGCGTGAGCTGTCTGTGCGGTTCTCACGGAAGCACGCGCTCACGGCACGTGCGGCCTAGCAGCGGGGCCTGCGGGTGGAATCGGCGTGGCGTCCGGCCGCGTCCCCACACGCACTCTTCACTCTCCATAAAGCACGCGCGGTGTCCTGGGCACACCCACGGGACGAGGAGACGCTCGTGGGGAAGAGGCCTGTTTCCTGTCCCTGAATCCAAGACAGGAGAAACGAAGCGTCTTGCTTTCGCCTAGTGACGATCTCTGAGGATTTTCACCTGTGGTGCCTGCGGCCCCCGTTCATTAAAGCTGGCGCTGTAGCTTAATTACAAAGGTTCGTTTCTTACCATTGCTGTTTTAACTTAATAAGAAGCAATTACGATATGAATGTACTTAATTCCACTGAACTGTACACTTAAAATGAATAAAAGGGTAAAATTTGTGTTATGTATTTTTACTACAAAATAAAAAAAACGACTCTATTATTTATTCCTAAATAAATGTGTTTTGAAAAAAAATTTCACGACGGAGAAAATGCTCCACTTCGGTTATCAAGTGTGAAAACAGTCGGAGTGGAGTGGTCTGCATTATAAATGGGCGTGTTTTTCTGAACATGTCAGAAAAGTAAAGATCTGTCTCCCTTTCACTCACCCTCAAAGAGGAATTTAATTTACGACTTCATGTATACTCCTCAAACTTCCTCTTGGAAACAGAAGCAAACAAAATTAGTTTTTTTGTAAGCTGGGATGATATGCATGTTATTCTTATTCTCAATATAGGTAAAGTAATTTCTCCATTTTATTTTTAAACACTGCCTCGTAATATAAATAATCTAGTCCTTTTTGGTACAGCCTGTTTATTCAGACAGGTGCAGGCTGACGCTAAAGATTGGCGTTAAATTGAGGAAACCATTCATGTAGTAAATAAGATAATTTGTTTCTGCCCCAAAAAGATTAAAATATAGATTTTTTCATACTCTGTATTTTTAACACCTACAGTCCCTGAATATGTTTGATTCAGATTTGTCTCCATAATTTGGAAGGGTTTTTATTGCAACTAAAATAGCTTTCAGTTGCAGAAATTATCACTGAGAATGTTCTCTTGTACTTGAGTTTCTTGCATTTGTTATTAAATAAAATATTTAGCTGGAAGCCTTATTATTTCCCAAAACTATAGTCAAGGGTAAAGGTAATATCAGTATATTTATTTGTTATTTGTATACTTTTTGCAAATTTATAACCTCTCTCCTTCCAAATAGAACCATTAAGCCAGCTGGTAACAAAGCAGTTATATGTTAATACACAAAGTCTCATGACAGTGACTTACTTTCTAGTTTATAGGTAGGTGAGATTCCTTAACGACTGTCTTCATGATATAATTGGTTACTGTTGACTCTTTCTGCCTCAACTTTCATGTACAAGAAAGGACGTGAGTGGGCCAGACAAATGTAGACACAGCCCTTTAACTGCCCTCCAGTAAAACGGGAGCGATGGATGCTGCCGCTCCCCGGTGACTTCACTGGCGTGGAAACCAATGGGCATACAGGGACTGCATGTGACACGGCCTGTGGACGTGGATGCTGTTTTGTAATTCTGACCTACTCATCTTTAAGTGCCCCTCATTGCATGGTCTCTGGTCTGTCCATACTGGTTATATTTTATGACATGCCTACCGTGTGTAATTCTTGTGTCAGATACTTTTGCGTGCATTTCTTTATTTACTCCTTCCAACGACCTTTGAGATGTCTGCTATAATTACCTCCTTTTTGCAGACACAGAAATTAAGCCTTAGAGAGGTTACATAATTTGCCAACAATGAGGGGGTGGAGCTGGAATTTGGAGCAGGTGGTCTGACTCCAAAGCTCGGTTCTCAAGCACTGCGTTAGGCAGAGGAAGACAAAATTTGGGAAGCCCTGCAGTGGTGTGAGGGAGCCTGACTTTTACTTACCTGTCCAGGCTCAACTCAAACTCTTCTGTTTGGCGGGCCTCACTTGAGCCCCTCCCTTACCCCCAGGCAAACTGAGGTTTGCACGTCCTGGGTCCCTACCCTGCTTTGTGTCTGCCTCCATCCACCCTGCTGCCTTCCATCTGTTTTCCACCCTGAGCCTTGTTCGCCATCTCTTCCCAGAGCGCAAAGCCCTTCATTGAAGAGACAGACTCTCAGGTCTCAGTGCGTGTGTGTGGGGGGGTGGACCCTGTTTAAGAATCTCTGATTCACCCTGGCTGGCATAGCTCAGTGGATTGAGCGCAGGCTGCGAACCAAAGCATCGCAGGTTCGATTCCCAGTCAGGGCACATGCCTGGGTTGCAGGCCACAGCCCCCAGCAACCACACATTGATGTTTCTCTCTCTCTCTTTCTCCCTCCCTTCCCTCTCTAAAAATAAATTAATAAAATCTTTTTTTAAAAAAGAATCTCTAATTCTGCAGAATCAGAGCATTGGTAAAATGCTCCCCAGGTAATTCTTGGGGGAGTGAAAACTGAAGAGACATCCCAATATGCCTTCAAGCCCAGGGCAAGTGTTTTCCTCCCTGTCTCAGGCCCTCAAGCAGAGTAGCCTGTGATACTTAAGGGCTGAATGAATTAGTGAGCAAACAAGCTGTAAGATGGATATTAGGGAAAAGCTGAGATTTCATCACAGCTTTCAAGTCCACTCTCTAAGCCAAAAGCTTATTCCTTACACTCAGATAAAAGCACATTCATTCCTCCTGCCCAAGTATTTACATAGTTCAATTAAATGGGCTGATTAACTAATTGTTATTTGTTTGCAAATGAACTGTTGCTTTTCCTCTATGTCGTTAGGATTGGACATAATGATTCCACAGTTGCCCAAATTATCCCCTTCATTATGATTTCAATAATAATGGCGATCATGGTGATTGATGAAGATCACTAACATTCATTGAGTGCTGCTTCGCTCTGTGCATTCAGAACTTCATGTACATTGTTCTCCCGGGTCACGTAGGACATGGTGTTACCCCCTTTTTTACAGACGCAGACACCATGCTCAGAGAATTTAAATTTCCCGCAGTCACATGACTAAGTTAAGACTGAGGGCTGATGCTCATGGAGATTGGTCTCTGTTGCTATTGTCCCTAACTGGTTCGATCATCATAAACCACGTTCTGCTCAGAAGCTTTGTGCAAACAGTACGATCTTTCCCACTGGCATTCTTCACTGATACAGTGTACCTGAGCAGCGTGGAAGAAGTTCCACGCTTTGTATAGGTGTTATATTTTTGAAGTTTTGTTTTCATGTTTAAATAAAATAAGCACTTTATCATTAAGCATTATAATCATAAAATTTAGTGAGTAGAATCTTTTCTGATCTGACACTTAATGCTGACTGTCAAAAAATACTTTGATAGAAAAATTTAAGATGATTCTTTTTACTTTTTCCTTCAAACTGAAATAATGAGTTTATTGCATCTTATTTATAAAATTTTTCTGATATAGGAATGTACACACAAACATACAGGTATCTTAAATGACATTAATGGAGATATGGGAGGCACTCCATTTCAATTTTCCAGAATATTTCATGAGCAGGAGACACCTGTGTTTACATACATGTGTATGTATGTATAGATATCAGACATATATATGTGTGTGTGTGTGTGTGTGCGCGTGCATTGAAGTTTCATATGGCAACTGTTCTGCAAGTGTGACCTAAAGTTTTGACTTAAGTTACTTGGAGTTTGGTTTTATTTAAGGTGGCATTTGAATTTTAAATGGCTAATCCATTTAAGAAATTACTTACTGTACTAGTAAAAGAAAAACACAGAAAAAAACAGCAATAGCAGACAGGTATTATCTCTTCCCCTCTTCTTTTTCTTTTAGAAGCCTGGCATGATCCATTGATGGTAAATATTTCATGTACTTTGCATATCAGCCCGGGTTCCCTTTGTGAAGTCAAGTAAATGGAATGTAAATCCCCACGTACTCCAGACAGTAAAACGGCATTATTTGATGTTACATCACATAAACATGCAGATTTGATTCTCCCTTTACTCATGCTGTAAAAACAAAGTTTTTAAAGTGGTTAGCCATACCTGGAAATGTAAATGCACTCGCCTAATGTAATGCCAAAGAAAAATTAAGACAAATGATACCACATTGCTGCCACAAACTGCGGCTCGCACAAAATTCACTTTAGTTATTATGCTGTGAATGCGGGCTCTCACCCTCCTCTGTGAATGCACAATTTATGTTGAATGCAACATGAATCATTTTAATAGACCAAGCAAAAAGTCCCCAAAGTCGATTTTCAAATTATGAACCTTGGAACAGAATATAACAACAGCGAACAACAAATAGTTCAGACTTTACTCTGAGCACAGGTGAACCATTAAAAATGCAGCGAGCACTTTTGGTTAGGTGTTGCACAATTCACAGCCTAATGGCAAAGCATTTCAGAAAGAGGGGATTTTTTAAGGCTGTGTTTCCTGCCATCATTCTGTGCAATTATTTTCACATTTCTGTAATCAAGATATTCCCAAATAGAGCATAGAGTTGTATATTGTTTGGAACTAATTATATGTATTATAAATTCAAGAATTAATTTAAATGACCCAGTTTCCACAGAGAAAAAAGCCACATTGTTTTTAAATAGCTAACTAAACAAAATGCTCATCCAGACGGGATATATTTCCAAAGAACTAAAACTACCCACCAGAATAATGGAAAATCCTTCCAAAAAAACAAATACCACCAGATCATATCAGAACAAGACCAAGAAAAAAATTAAATTAGTTGAGGAGATGCCAGCTTTTTTTTTAAGATGCAAAGTTGAGATGGGTATCTATGAGGAGATACCCAACGACGGAAACAGTTTCTTCACGTAGTCCCTAGACCTCAGCGTCAGGATCACTCAGCAGCTTTTAGAAGTAGACATTCTCAGGTCTCATCCCAGAGTGGCTAAATCAGAAACTGGAGTGAGAGGGAGGGAGGGTGTGGAGATGGGGCGAGACCTTGCAATCTAAGTTGCAGCAAGCCTTCCAGGGTATTATGGTGCATGCTCATGTTGGAAAACCTGCATTCTGATTCTGTAGAACTGAGCTGAGGCCAAGGTTTTGCATTTCTAAAAGGAACCCAGGTCATGTTGATGCAATTTGTCCTGGCTAATGAAGTACAAAGGCTGCAATTGCCAGGCAGATAACACCAGATCACAGTGAACTTGGGGAAGACTATAGGGAGTAGTGAGGACCATAGGGAGTAGTGAGGACCTGTGTCAAATTAGAGGACACAATCCCCACTTGTTCTCTGAGAGGTCAAGACCCCTCACTTCCAGCTGCCTGTTGCCCTGGGCAAATGCGGAGCTGCCATGATTTCTCATTTGTTTTTACCACAGACTAAAAAAAAAATGGCTATTTTAAATTGTTTTCTGATTTTAAGTTATTGGCAACTATTTTTTTTAAGCTGCAGTTCAAAGAAAATATGTGATAGGTGACCAGTGTGTAATCTATGTAGAACATTGTTATCTTTTATCAAGCTTACTAAATATTTTAAAAAGATCAGACATAGGTTTATAGAAATCCTGTAGAGAATATGTGGAAGGATATTTTGGGTACAATTTCAGGTTTACAAAGTAATTGAGGAGATATTACACAGAGTTCCTTGTACCCACCTGACCCCCACTCGCTACCTTACGCACTGTTTTCCCTCCTTTAACATCTTGCATTACTGTGGCACATTGGTTACAATTAATAAACCAATACTGATACATTTTTCTTAACTCAGATTAAGGTTCACTCTTGGCGTTGCACCTCCTGTGAGTTTTGACAAACGCATAATGGCATGTATGCACCAATACGGTTTCATACAGCATAGTTTCATTACTCTAAAAAACCCCTAGGAAGTATCTTTAAAACTTTCCTCTGTTTCTGTTGCCATTTCTGCCAGCAAAGTCCTTCTGAGCAGGTTCTGCAGGCCGGAGGGCTCAGTGGTCTGAACAAGCCATCTGCAGGCTCCGAGATGCCTCCAGCAGTTCTAATCGTATCTTGAAACTTGACTTTCTTGGCTATCATCTTTTCCCTTCATTTGTTTTACAGATGAGGTGCTGAAGCCCACTTGACGAGTTTAAGGTCTTCCTGCCTCTTGCTGAGGTCTTCCTTAGAGGGAGACCTCACAAGATGCTCCATCAGGTCACCCAGATTCCAAGTTGCAGTTTTCTTCTTTAAAAAAGTGTGTGTGTGTGTGTGTGTGTGTGTGTGTGTGTGTACATTCATACATACATATAAAGTTATTTTGATCAAAAACAACACAGTGCAAAAGCTTTCTAAAAGGAGAGATGCCTATCAATTTAGGTCCTGTGCTTTGTACTCACATACATTGTCGCCATTACTGTTAAGTTCTACACAAACAAAACATTACACACTTTGAATTTTTGAATTAAAATAAAGGCAGCACACACACTTACGCTCTCACAGGACAACCAGATTTGTATCACTTGCGTACTACCCCCCGGGGAGCAGGCAGTGATGTGGGCCTCAGTAGCCTCAGGGACCTCCGGCTCCTGGTGTTGGAGTCTTGTGTTTAACCCACAGAGACAAAGGGGTTGTTTTCCCAGCTGAAAAAAAAAGTGAGCAATATTATCGCTGCAAGACTGTCTCTTATGTTTTTTGCCCTTTTGGAGGATAAAATGTATTTATCTAAAATTACTTCATTATTGTTACCTTAAAGGAGTTAAGGACACATAATATATTCTCGCAGGGATCATCTGTGGTTTCTACAAGGAACCAGAGAGAATCTTTCATTGAAGAGAGCTATTTTTTTAAATGCCCATTTACTTAGAGTTGGACATAGGACAATAATGCCATAATCTGTTATAAATTTATTTTAGATAACATAAGTGGTTAGGAATTCAGATTTTGTTCTGTCATAATTTCAGCCTAATATGTGATTGTGTGCAGATTTAAATTTTCTCACTTGTTTTTTCTTTCTTTCTTCCCCCTATTTTGTTCTCTTTCTCTCTGTTTACTCTGCTATTTGTTTTCTGGTTTTATTTTGTTTTCTTCATTATTTATGTTTTCATTTTCTTGTTCTTTTTGTTAAAATTATATATGCACATAATTTATAATCATAGCCAGGTTTTTCTATTACGTTTTTATAAGAAAAATTAAAGCATTCCCCAATATCAACTCTGTTTCTTCATCTATTATCTATTATGAATCCACTCTTGGGCTTTATGTTTATAATTTTAAATAATCTCACTTAAATTGCTGCTTTTGAATTTTCTACTTTTTGAAGATCTATCTAAGCTTTCCAGTAAGAAAGAAGACAATGTGGCTTTTCTTCACTGTCACATGCTTTGGTGCGCTTGTTGTTTTCGGGAGCACACCCTCCAGTAGTCTTTGGAAGAGGGAGGGTGGGATGTGCACATACATTTTTGGACCCTAGCATGTTTTAAGGTATTTTTGTTCCCACTTTCATTTTATTGATTGTTTTGCTAGGTATAGAATTACAGACTTGAAATCAGTTTTTCTTCAGGGTTTTGAGTCATTACTCTTGGGCTTTATAGCTTTTAGTGCTGGTCTTGGAAGTACAAAGCCATTTTATCTCTGATACTTTCATTTCTTTATGTTTCTCTTGGAAGAGCTACAGAAGGCATATTTTCCACTACGTGCTACCATTAAATAAGAAAGAAAAGCCATGAAAAGGGTGCTTTCTTTGTCCTCATTGTTTTAAAATTTTATATGACATGCTGTGATATGAGTCTAATTTTACCCCTTGTACCTGGCAATTAATAGGACCTTTTATTCTCAAAACACATGGCCTTCAGCTCTATAAAATTTTCTTTGTATGGTCATTGATTATTTTGTCTCATTTCTTTTTCCTGTTTTCTCTTTAATGAAATTTATTATTCAGATCTTGAACCTCCCAGATGGTTTCGTAATTATTTTTCTCTTCCATATTTTATCATTTTCTTTTGTATACTTTCTGGGAGATTTCTTCTAACTTTTCCATTGCATTTTTCCTTTCTAAGGTACATTTTAAATTTCTACACATTTTTTGTTTGTTTGGTTTTCCCAATAGTCTATTTTTGTTTAATAACATTTTGTTGTCATGGATGAAACTTACTTTTATTTCTTTGAGATTATTGGTAATTGCTTTAACTTTTCTTGTCTGTGTATAGCTCCTGTGTCTTCCAAACCACTTTTGTTTTTCATTTTGGTCACTCTCTTTCCTCAACATTCTGATCTGTGGAAGACTTTTACTGAAGAGGAGGACTCACGAAAGCTATAGGTGACTCTTAGCACGTGGGCAGGACTAATTTAACTGGGGACTGCACTGAAGAGGGTCTGGCTGGCTTGTCATCAGAAGGACATCCCTGGGTTTGAGTCACTGGACCCTCCTTGTGAAGCTGGCCAAGATTTTTGGAGGAGGGTCTTCTAAAACTCTGCCAGGGGGAGGGTGGGGGACATGGCTCTGGCCATCAGAGTTCTGGGAGCCAAGCAAGGGAAGAGGGCTGAGTCTGGCCTTTCAGCATGCGAGCATTTTCTTAAACTCCTTTTTGAGTGTAGTACTACTTTCCCCAAGTGTTTATATTCTTGCTCTGCAGAGAATAAACCTATCCTCTTTCTGAGGTTGGAAATGACAAAGCCCTGGCTGGGCCGAAGGTGGTGGTAGGGGTAGTTCTGAGGGTGCACACACTTTGTAAACAGGTTTTCCAAAGGTCCACCTTCGCTCCACTCCAAGAAGTACCAGGTTCCAGTCTGAGCTTCGGAGCTTCCGAGCTGCTGCTGGTTCTGTGATGTGAACTCAGTTGTCCGGCTGTTTCCGCTGTTCATTTTGGACTTGGCTCTGATGAATCTGTTACATCATTCCCTAGTTGTCCATCTGCTTTCCAGCATCTGAGTTTTTTGCTTGTTGTTTGATATTGAATGTTATCGATATTGGTTGCATTTGCACCCAAGGGGCAGCACCATCACTTCCTGAACTTAGAGGTTTTGATTGATATCTAAAAACAAGTCACCAGGTTGTCCTCAATCCACCACCACTCTGCCACCAACACAGAGGTGTCAGAGCCGCACTGAAGCCACATATTCCTTCCAGCACTTATAGCATTGAGCCAGGTGAGCGCTTTTGTGCTCCAGAATCTCGGCTCACCTCATGAAACTGAAGCTTCTTCTTGGAGCTATAAATTCACCTTGGAGCAGGGGCTTGCAGATGGTAAGAAAGGTGTCTTGCACTTGTGAAAAACTCAGCACGCCCAGTGTACGTGTTTTCTTTGACATAAATGATAGCCGTCAGTAGGCCAAGCAGTGTTCCCACTGCCCTGTTGTCTTGTGTGGCTTTTTCCTATTCGACTTGGGCCTCATGTGACACCAGAGGGAGGCCAGGACTGTGGGATGGCTCTGAGACTCTGCGTGCCATCTGGTGTCCTCTGTGTGCCCTCAGGAGCACGCTCAGTGTGGAAGCTCTCCTCAATGCCTGCGTGTGTCCTCAGCTGTCACCAAGTTGCCCATCACCACTGATGCTGTGCTGATTGAGTAAACTAATTCATAATCCTCGGCCACTTTCCTTGGGTACTTGCTTCTAGGCACATTAAACAGCCTGCACACAGGCCCTCATTTTTCTCATCCTTCCATTTCCATATTAATTCTTAATCAATCACTGACGGCCAGCTGTCAACAGGCACCATTTTTGGTGGGACCTGATGATGTATATCCCTTGTTTTCAGATTCCTTGCATCTCATTGTGTAAAGCAGCACTCTGAGCAGGGTCTTAATGCTTCTGGGTGCAGCCCCCTTGAGCTTTCATAATGGCAAGTCTAGTGCAGGTGCTGAAAGGCAAATCTTTAAAAGGACAGCACATGGAAACGGGGCTTCCTGGACAGTGTGCTAGCATGTCTGTGTGTGGATATGCACTCAGCTGAGGGCCTACTTAAGGGTCCTTTAGTTGGGATATGAGCTTTGTGTCCTAAAGTTTGGTAGCAAAAGGTAGACATAGCAAAATGTAGGTTAAAGGAGTGATTTGTTGTAAATTATTTGTCAATAAGCTGCTTTAGTATAGATATGATACTAATTTTGGCTTTGAAACATTTGCCTTTTGCAACACATGATGATGAGGAGGATGAGGATGATGAGGATGAGGATGGCAAGGAATGGCCATGTTGACAATGGCATTGCTGGTTTGAGCAGGCAAGTCTAAATCTAGTTCCATCATTTTCTTTCTTCACTTTCCTCACTTAACTCTCGCTCTCCCTTTCACATCTGCCTCTTTCTCCCACGTCACCCCACCTTTTTTATCCCCCACCATCAAGAAGTTTTCCAGAACTCCATCATTACTCTTCTTTGCCACGGTCAAGTCTACCTTCCTAAGGGCCGAAGGGGAACGTAATTGGTTCCTCAGACTGCGCAGAATCCTCGGCCAGGTGTGAGGGAGACTGGCTGGTACTTATGAATGAATGGCAGCATTTTGACAGAGTGATGGCTGCATGTGCTGGGCTCAGAGCATTCTCTGTGGTCTGGTAAGTGATAGTGCTCATTGCTTAATTTCTCTCAATTCTGCTTTTCTTAATTTTGCAATTTTTTTTATTGAAAGGTACTTGCTTAAGGAAATGTGTCCTATAAACCTAGCTCATAATATCTGTTTTTCAAGTAATTTCTAATGAGGAAGATTGGGTCACCAAATCAGCCTGTTCTTCATTTCTGCTTGGACGACTGAATCTTTAGCAGGCTGTGTTCAGATGAACACAGAATATGCCACCCACTGAGCCATCCATTGGTGTTGCCATTAGTAGGAATTGTAGGAATTGCAGGACATTGGCTACTAGCACGCTGTGTCCTTAGGTGCAAACACTGAGGAAGTCACATTTAATGAGTGACTCTGTGGGCACTTCCCCGCCCTTCGCACAGATCTCACTTAGGAAGCAGTCATTGAGTGAAGGGGATTTTCATCCCAGCTTCCCGAGCCATTTGGTCTTCGGTCTTGATAAAGCTTTATTTTCTCTTACTTCTTTTCTTATTTAAAATGGATGAAAGCACATCAAATTCTAGTTAATGTCGTGTCCCAGAAGGGAACTTGTAAGGCCTCTGAAGAAGTTGATTTGAAGAACATGGGTTGTGGGGCCAGACTGCCTGTGTTCCAGGCCTGGCCCTGTTGCTTCTTAGCTGTGGGGCCTCTGGGAAGTCACCTACCTCCTCTGAGCTCCAGTTTCCGCTGTGGGAAAAGGGATCAATAAGAGTTCTACCTCCTAAGGTGGTTGTGGAAAGTAATTGGTATAGTGTACCTAATCTATCTAGGAGACTGTCTGCCATGTAGTTGACCCCACAAAAGTTGGTTATGATCATTGTTACTGTTGGTATGACTGTCACATCTGTCAACCAGATGAAAATCAGAGACTGGAAGTGTAAAGAATGCTGACTGCAGAGACAGAGGGCTTCTGGACCATCTTACCAGGCCAGTCTGCCTGCATAGTGCAGTCCTCAGCTGTCTACGGGGAGTTTTTAACTGTTTTATAGGATTGCTCGAATTAAATGAGATAATGTATGGAAAGTGCCTTATACAGTTTACAGTATGGGTAGATACTCAGTCAAGGTAGCCATGAACAATGTTTTCATGAATTCTGAAAGCAGAATGGGCTATTTGGAGGTCACTTTGGCAATTTTTAAAGGAAAAAGATGAGACATTTGAATCATACCTTTTGCTGGCTTGGTTGCTTGGTGTGGTTGAATCAGCTTTGTTCAGGTGTAATTTATGTAGACTAAACTTCACCCATTTAAAAAGTATAATTCAGTGAGTTTGGACAGGTGCACATGCCCATAAACTAGCCTCTACAGTCAAGAAATAGAACATTTCTTCCCCCGCAGAGGTCTCTGGTGCCTCCTTTGCAGTCCGGGACAGGCTGCCGTACCAGCAACCCTGGCCCCGGGAGACCGCCGCTCTGTTTTCCCTCACTGTTGATTAATCTGTGTTTTCCAGAATTCCATGTGAATGAAATCATATGGTGTGGATTCTGCATTGGTGTTTTTTTTTTTTTTACTCAACACAGTGATTTGGTGAATTTCCCGTGTTGTTGCATTTATCAGTTGCGCATTCCTTTTCGTTGCCGAGTAGTATTCCATTGTGCCAGCACGTGGCATTTGTCTAATCGCCCGTTGTTGCCAGTGTTCCTTTATTGTTAGTGGGTGTGAACATGAATACTCACACGTGTGTCTTTGTGTGGACATGTGCTGTCAGTTCTTTTGGGGTAACGCCCCGGGGTAGAATGAGTCAGCCAATAACATTTTAGAGGCTTGCAAATGTTTCTCCAAAGTCTTTGAACCATTTTACCTTGTTGATAGAGTCCAATTTCTGTACATTCATAACAATAATTTATATTGTCAGTCTTTTATATTTCTATTTGGGTATGCAGTGGTATCTCATTGTGGTTTTATTTTGCAAAATAAATGACTAATAATGTCTAATGAGGTTGAACATCAAAAATGTGCTTATTAAGCATGTAGTCTTTTTTTCCTTTTATGGTGGGGCAATAACTTTACTTGAGATATAGCTCACATACTACACAGCTCACCCATTTAGCGGTTTCTGGTATATTCGTAGATTTGCATAATCATAATTACAATCCAGCCGTGTCTTCTATCCCTTGCTTTTTAGATCATTCCTACCCACTGCATACCACTGGCTTCATTTTTTCCCACCTCTTAAATTAATGTCCCCCACAACTCTGTTTTTACCCTTTCTCTCTGCCAATACTCTTTCCTTGGAGATTATATCCATTGCCAAAATGTCAGTCATTCTGACTCCTGTATCTGTATGTCTATTTCTGAGTATCTGTCCCTAGTCTGCTAGTCCCAGATTATTCACACCTGCATATATCTTTTGCAGGGCACACTCAACAGGTCGTAAAGCCATCTTGTCACATTCCTCCCACAGCCCCCCCCACACATCATCACATCATCCCTGCCCATATGCCCTCCTACCCCTTACAGTTTTATAAGGTGCCTGAGTTTATGTACCATTGTATCTTCTCAGTACCAAGCCCAAGTAGACATTCGGTAAATACTCATCTAATGAATAAATGAATTTGTGTTCTCCAGATTGCCTGAAAATGTGTTTCATGTCTATCTTTCTTTGAAATTAATTGCATTATTACCTTATTAAAGGTCAAGGAAAATATTTCATACTATAATTTGTGAGGCTAGTAAATAGTTGCCCTGGTGATTTCTGATTATAATTTGGAAATATTTTTAACCTACAGCCTTTTTTTTTCTTATTTCTAGTTAAGTTTTTATGGAAGGAATTCAATTTCCACTTTTCCCTAATGTTCCTTAAATGTTGTACATATCTTAAAAGTGGATTCCCCATAAAACAATATGGATTATGGGCTCATTCTGTTTAACAGTCTTAAAGCTTACCAGAAAGGACAGGAATAAGACTCTCTTAAAATCATGTCCAGGTTTTAAAGGAATATAAAACTTTCTCTTAAAAAAACCTTTCTACTTTTATTCCTAACCCACAAAGCTCAAGTCTAGCCTTACTCAGACTCTGAAATACTACGTTTCTTATTGCTCTGCAGTGGGACAGAGCTGAACCCCTGAGGTCGAGAGACCCCACAAAAGCACCTTTGCTTTGGTGCCATAGCTGTGTTTCATCTTAGCAGGGCACAAGCCTCAAAGAGGTCACATATAGGATAGCCATACTCACGATGACAGTAAGGAAAAAAGCCAGAATCTAAAAGGTTCATAACTATGAGAGGAGCAGCCTCTGTAATGTCACTTATATCTGGGAAAGGAGGATGGCAAGCAGCCATCCTAAGGGAGACTTCTGGTGTTGGGTAGGACATGCCGTTGGCAATAGGAAGGGGACAGGAAAAGGGCCTTTGAGGTAAAGAGGTAAATTAACCCAGAGAAGCACTGATGTTTAGATTTAGAGAATCAGGAAAGAGAGTTAGGTATCTATAACCCAAATATGGGAGCAGAAGAAGGGATTGTGTCTGGGATGTGTGTGTGTGTGTGTTGCGGGGGGGGGGTGATGGGTTTATAGTGCAATAGAAAGTCAGAAATTAAAGAAGCCGTAAGTGCGAAACACCCTAGCAGGAGGGAAAATAGGAAAGCTGGACCGGGCACATGCAGGTTGAGGCTGGTGTATTAATTTACTAGGGCTGCCATAACAAAAATACCACAGACTGGGCGTCTGAAACCACAGAAATGTACTTTCTCTCCATTCTGGAGGATGAGAAGTCCAAGATCTAGGTGTCAGTGTGTTTGCTTCCACCTTCCTACTCTGTCCGCACGTGGTACCTTCCTCTGCACATGCGCATCCCTGGTGTCTCTCTGAGTGTCTACATTTCCTCTTCTCAGAAAGACACCAGGCTGTTTGGATTAGGGCCCACCATATGACCTCCTTTTAACTTAATCATTCTCTAAGGACCCTGTGTGAAAATGCAGTCAGATTCTGAGGTCCTGGGCATTGGGACATCAATATATGAATTTGAGGGGACACCATTCAGCCCGTAATAGCTGGGGAGGAGGACATAACAGATACCATGCTCTCATGCTTACACGGCAATAGGATGGCTTTCAGAAGGCATCTGAATTCCTATCGCACTCATTCTCCGCCCTGACTAGGTCATGGTCAGCTGATCATGTGACCACACTACTGCCCTGACATAGCAGCTGCTGCTCTGGAGGCCACGTTCACAGTCCTGCCCCCCACTTAGCCCCAGTGGTGTGCACTTCTGACATTCCTTCATTCTTCCCAGGTGTTCCGTCAGCCAACCCAAATTTGCACTTGTTTCTAGTGATTGCAGATATGCTCGGAGTGCAGGTGTCAGGGACGACTTAGTAATGCCGTGGGGTGATAAATGGGGTGTAGGAATAATTCCAGTGAGCCCCATGATCAGAAAACAATGAATCCCAAATTTGAGCTACACTGATTTGTTTTTTCAGGACTCAGTCTCATATCCCAGAATCAATCCCTGTTAATGTTTTTGCCTGTATTATGGAAGTGGGTTTTTTACTCTTGTATACATTATGTGATTACCCATACAATGTATATGCCTTCTTACGCACACTGTTGAGCCAAATGCGATTGTACTCTGTATTCTTTCTTATAGCCTGATTTTCATTGAACTTAAAAATAAATTGCAAACATTTTCTCATGTCAATAAATTTTCTTTCTTATCACAATCTTTGCTGACTAGTCAATATCCTCTTGTGTGGGTATACCATAATTTTCCCATTCAACAATTTCATCAGAGGCCCAACAGTCATCTGATATGTTTCCATCAGTTGTGAGGTTTGTCCCCAAATAAGGTGTTTCCACATATTATCAAAGTGCAGGTGTTTCTGTATCTCAGAGTGCTTTGTTGAGGTACAATTTATACACCATGCGCTTCACCCGTTGAAAAAGTGTGCACCTCAGACTTTCATATATCCAGAGTTGGGCAACCGCCACCACAGGCAGTTTTACATTTTCAAGCCCCATGTTCCCTAAGCCAGCACCTCTCCCATGCACCTGGTCCCCCCCCCCAACCTTAGCCCTGCACCACCCCTAATCTGCTTTCTCTGTATGTAGATCTACCTATTCTGGACTTTTCACATAAATGAAATCACACAGTGTGTGGCCTTTTCTCAAGTCTTCTTTCACTTAGCACAAAGTTTTCAAGGTTTATTGAGGTTATAGCATTTTGACTGATGGTCAAGTAAGAGGCTAGTGTAGGGACATACCATTGCATTTACCCATTCAGTCCATGAATGTTTAGATCTTGCCACTTTTTGGCTAGTATGAACAATGGTGCTATGAACATCTGTGTCCAGAGTTTTCTGTGCATGTATGTGTTTCTTTCCTTTGGGTAAATACCCAAGAGTGCAGTTGCTGGCTCATGTGTAGCTCTGAGTTTGGCCGTTTGAGAAACTGTCGGACTGTTTTCCAAAGCAGGCACTCCACTGTACCTCCCCACCCGCAGTGCATGGGGTTCCAGTTTCTCTACAATCTTACCAGCACTCGATAATCTGTTTTTTGGGGGGTTTTTTGATGGTTGCCATTTTATTGGCTGTGAAGTGGTGCCTCATTGAGGTTTTGATTTGGATTTTCCCGATGGCTAATCAAAATTTCCACCTTTTCCTGTGGTTACTGGATGAATGATTCTTAAAATTCTTTCAGTGGTTATATGTCAGCTCTTTAGTGGTGCCCACCTTATTCCCATACAGCGCAGCGGACTCTTTTAGGCAAATGCCAGGAGCTTTCAGAGACCCTCCTATTTCACAATTATTACCTGTGGCGTATTCAACAAAAGAAGCTCAAAGGTTCTCACCTCCCCTTAGTTTCTGAGTTGGAATCTTTGTGGTTGGAGGCCAGAGATCTGTCGTGATGCACAGACCCATTGGGGAAGCATAGTTCCAGGGTGTGGACATTCCCTGAGAGCTGGACCTGGTGTGCTTTAATGGACAACGTCACGTGTTGGTTAGAAGCTGGGCTCAGCAGAGTTACTGCCTCGGGTCTGGCTCCAACTTGGCTCCTTCCTTGTGGGGCGGTCTTGCTGTAATGTTTCCATGCTTCTGTTTTCTCATCTAGAAATGATTATAAAATTACTAATTCTGATAATAAAGCTGTAGCAGTAGTGGTAATGGTATTATCACCAGCAGAACTATCACTGTGATCACTGTTAATACATATGTTGCTCCTGTAGGAAAATTGTTGAGAGTGTTCATGAGAGAAAAACCTGTAAAATGATGGACGGAGAGGATCCTCACACATTCACACATTTTAACAAAAATGTTCAAAATGTAACAATTTAAAAACATTTACCTTTAAAAATGTTTAAATCCATACATTTAAACAAAAATGACTTTAACCCTTTAACATAGGAAGTGGGGGTTTGGATTTTATAGAATGATACTATTTGAAAACTGAGTTCTGAGATTCGATGTGTTTGGGCAAAATTCATCCAAATAATGTTAAAGAGATTGTTTTACTGCACGACTTCCTGGAACTTCTGATTTGCCAAAATACACGCCTCCTTAAAGTTGGGGTGTTATTCACAGTTTCTTAGGGCACACTTTATTTTATTTTGCAGGGAGGCACCTGCCAACCTCTTTCAGCCAGTGTTGGTATATGGATTAGAAGCTGCTGGGATGGAAGTTTTGGTCTGAAAAGGAGTTCATTTCTGTAGTTGAAAAGATACCACACACTTGTTAAATGAATTAGGAGTGAGAACTTGCTGATATTTGGAATTGCCTCTGGCCTCTCATCATGGGTGTTCTTACCTCATTCTTAATGACTTGCATAGTGGGTACAAGCTCTGAGCTGGTCCCATTTTATTTTGGAAGCTGAAGTGTGAACTGAGGCCAGTGAGTACCCTAAGTTTTTTTTATTTTCTTCTTTATTCTATTTCTCCCCAACTTTTAGGACTATTAGGTTATCTGGAGGGATTTCTACTGAATTATTTGGTTCCACATGGAGACATTTTCCCCACAAAGCCCTGGAGACCAGGCAGTAGTTGATCTGACTGTCACTACTCACAAATGTTTATTTCATGTTTTTAAAAGGTCTGAAGTGGGTCTTCAGGCCTTTGCACCACCTAACTATCAGAGATGAGCTTTTAATCACCCTAAGATTACCATTAGTAGGGTCTCTGCATCAAGGGAAGGGAGGAGGAATGATTCCCAGCAAAGACTGCCCCCAGATTACAATACGGGGAGGCCAAATTATAGAAACCTTTCTTTTAAAACCGGTACATTTTTGTACCACCAGAGTTTGGCAAGAGCAAGAATAATTCGTGGAGACAAGTGTACATTGTCAAGCTGCTGGGGAAATGCAGGAAGCTGCAGGATGCCTGACTGCATCAATTTAGCCCAAGCTGCAGCCCTACAAGTGTGCCTGGCTCACAGGGGGTATCATATGAGCTATTAGTTAGGTGAGGCTAAGAGATGTGTCTGTTGTAAGCATGTTTGAAGAAGCAGGACTGTTTCCAGAAGCATCCTGCTTCTGCTTCCAACTCAAAATATTGAACAGCCCCTTTGGCATGGGCCCTGACCAGTCAGAGCCGATACTGGCCCTAACTAGCATGCTGGTGGATGTGAGCCCTGCTCATCTGGGCATGCTTCATTTCTTTATTTGTTTTTAATATCTTAAAACTTAGACCAAGGGTTCAAGACGCAAATGTCCAATACCATCAGGTCATCATCAGTCCTGGCATTGGATTCCGGGAGGCAGTGGAGAGCAGTGAAGAGTGGGGCACACGGGAGGGCCCATCTCAAGGTCAGCTGCAGCTCAGTGCACCTGACTGTCAAAGTATGAGCACCTGGGCTGGCTGTCACCTCTCTCTCTCCATCTCTCAAGAGGAGCTAGAAATATGGATTTGCAATGTGAAATTTAATAATTAAAAATATTATATAACTATTCCTTTTCTATTTCTGCTATGCCACATTTTTACAAACTTAGTGCCTTAAAACAGCACAAAGTTGTTGTCTCCCAGTTCTGGAGGTCAGAAGTCAGTAGTGGGTCTTGGGCTGAAACCAACGTGCTGGTGGGGCTGCACTCCTTGCTGTCGCCTCAAGGGGGAGCATCCAGTTTCTTGGCCTTTTTCTGCTTCTAGAGGTTGCCCACATTCTCTGGGTCCGGGCCCCCTGCTCTGTCTTCAAAGTCAGCAATGGATGGTCAAGTCCTTCTCAAAGTGTTGCCCGTGCTGTTCTCTCTCTTCTGTCTCCTTCCACTTTTAAGGATCCTCTGACGACACTGGGCCCACCCTGATAAATTTCCTACTGTAAGTTTGGCTACTTAGCAACCTTAATTTCATCTGCAACTTTAATTAGCCTCTGCCATGTAACCAAACATATTCACAGTTTCCAGGGATTAGGATGTGGGCATCTTTGGGCTCGGTGGGATTACTCTGCCACCCCATGACCCATGATACGTATTCCCCTTAGAGAATGCTCCAGTCTTAAATTTCTTCCTCCTCCTCCCCGTGCTACACAGAGTACACAGTTCTTTCTGGGTTGGGTGGTGGTTGAGGGTCCCCCTCACCAAAGAATTGGACAGCAGCATAGAAAAGAGACCAATCATAACAGTGGCTTTTACATTATCCTTTAAAAATTTTAAACAATTTTTTTTTACTTCTATCACTTAATTGAAAAGCAGTCTTAGAAAATGGATTGGATAATTTATCGAATTATCCATTTCTTCTTTTGTAAAGCAGTATGACTGAGGCTTTTTTGTATAAGGGGTAAATAAAATAATGCTTGTCCGCCCTTCATCTTCGTATCTGTGGCGGCCTATTCAGTCGGCTAGCCTTTCGGCCTGCGGACCACCTGTTCCTTTGTCCTTCCTTTTGTCTTGTCATCTCTCGAAGCAAACTCCCAAGGCCTCTTTGCAGAGAGGAGTTTAGGTTGCTTTTGTAGGATCCATGTGTAATATCACAAGACAAAAACACCCAGGTGAGCATATTAGGGTTCAGGGAAAATCAGGTAAATTGAGGGCGGGGCCAGTGTACCGACCAAACATCTCCGCCGCCAGTTTTCGAAGAGATGCGGCAGCCGGGCTGAAGAGGCACCGGGAGCCTCCCAGGGGCCCAGGGAAAGCGGGAGACACAGTTCACTGAATCTGTCAATGAGGACATGTCACCTAGTGGTGGGGACACTACAAGATTTTCAATAAATAGTCACCTTTCTGTCCTTCCTCCTCCCTCTGGAGCCAGCTGGGGCGTGAATAGCAGCAACCCGGTATCTTTCTGAAAGCAACTGTGCTTTCTTCATTGAAGATCTAAAAAGAGACAGAACACGTTTACCCACATGCCAGGACTTGGAGTGTAAATTATTTATTTATTTTTGGTCTTTATTGGGTGGGGGGCACATTTTTAACAATAAGAAACAGCTCTCTGTCTTCATGAATTACAGTCTGCAGCTTGTGTTTGAGAAGAACTTGGGAACTTATTAAAGGGAGTGGCGTAATTTGCCTTTGCTCAGGACCACACTACCTGCGGGTCTGGTTCTGCAAGGTCAGCAGTTAGCATGCAGTTGCACGGCCCCGTCTGCCGTGGCTCTCACGTTCCCCGTGCCCTTGACGTGGTGCCGCCTTGTCAGGATTCTCGTAAAACTCCTCGCTGATGGCTTCTTCTGTTCCCTTTATTTCCTTAAGTGAACATCTGTCTAATTGTTCACCTCCATTGCTTTAGTGCTTTCTTCATGCTTTCTCTCTTTCCAGACAATAAACTTTATTTTCTTCGTAAGAATTCAGTCTACGCAAGGGTATTAGGCAGCTTGTTTGCACCTTTTAATTTCTGGATGTTTTCCAGGAAGGCTTTTTGCAGCAGTTCCAATGGGTTCATCTGTGAATCACAGAAGACAATGCAGCATTGTGTTTGGGTTTTTATCAGTTACCTTCTGTTTGTAAACATCTGTTTGGGAACGTTTGCCGGTGCCCGCCCTGGCTGGCACTTCCCCGCCCCCACCAGAAATAACGGGCTTCATCTCCTTTTGCTCGACGCCTGGATGAGACGGAGTGCTGGCTGATTCTTTCTGTGGGGCAGCGGGGTCAGGGGCAGCTGGGTGGCTGTGGAACTGAAGCCCTTACACTTGGCCGAACGACTTGGAGAGGGAATCGGGCGCTTTGCTTCATTAACAGCTGTGAAGCCTGGTCCTCCTCTCATTACTGCAGTTTAATGTTGGTGCTGATTTGATGATATATTTAAAAAACTGTATAAACCAGCAATCACACCTGGAAAACACTTCCAGTTTTGAAGAGACCATTATTTTTCATATCCTTAAAAATATTCAGCAAGCCACTGCATTTCCTTACATTTTATTTGTAATCTTTCTGAGGTATGTATTGTTTGATCTTTAACAGTAAATATTTGGGTTTTGTTTTTTCAGCCACATTCTTTCAGCCACAACATATAAGCATGTTCTTATTTAAACTGTGTATACTACTGAAATGTTTTTGTAATTATTGATATATTTTTCTAATTCAGTTAAATTAATTTTTCATTTTTTTATTTTTCATGTTTTTATTTTCTATATGGCCTGTGTTTAATAAACAACTTTAATTATGGATATTTGAAATACATTCAAAAGTAAATAGGATAACATAATAACATGCCCCCCCCATGCCGGATATCCTGCTTTAACAATTAGGAGACTGTTTTTCTCTGTTCAGTCATTGTTTCTTTGTGTGTGTGCATACTTGTGTGTGTATTTAGTCACATTTATATATATGCATATATACACATTCACATATATGTGCATACATATACACACATATGTATACACACGTACACACAGATATATGCATGTGTTGTGTGAGTATATACACATGTATGCATATGTATTTTTCCTAGTGTGTGTTGTAAGTTGGTTTATGTTTCTTGTGTCCGAATCACATTTTGTTTAAGAGTAAAACCCATCTAAGTAATGAGGATTCAAAGCCCCATTACGAAGTACCTGATTTTTCTGTTGATTTGTGGGCATGCGAGAGAATCTTAGCCCCTGGCAGGGAGGGAGGGAGCACTGTGCACCCCAGTTCATTGTGCATCTTGCTGTGCCAAACCAAATGTCCAGGGATCCGGATGGAGCAGAAACAGGGACGGGAGTGTGGCTAAAAAGCGCCCTGTGAAAGACTCATGCACAGAAAAGAACGTTCCTGCACACCGCGTGTGACAGGAGTGAGGCACTTTGCCTGCTCAGAGGTGAGATGGCTGATTTCCAAACGAAGTCTGCCTCCTTCTGGCTGTGTGCATCTTTTCTGAAGCCTGCCCGCGGAGACATGGGCACAGGATTGCAGGAGGATGAGAGAAGGGTGTGGGTCAGAGGACGCCGGGCATAGGCTGTTTTCTTTCTGCTGATCCCGATGGCCTGGACCATCCTGTTTGGATCGGCACTGCAGTGCTGATGTCTGACAACACACCTGATGACAGGAAGCACACAGGTGGCCATTTGGGTCCTCTGGATGGTGATGCAGTGACATTGTGGAAGCTACTGGTACAGAGAGTACTAGGATCTGCTGAGACCTTACTTAGGGAAGATCACAGATATCCCTCTTTCTTAACACTCACACTCACGCTCACACTCACACTCACACTCACACACTCACGCATGACTCTGGGAAGCAAGGGAGGCTGCACTGAGCCATCTGGCCCCTCCCTGCATGGTTTCCTCTCTTCCCACTAGTGGTTGTATTTTGGCTGATTAAATCAATGTGTGTGAGAGGATGGCTTGGCCCCTCCACCTGTATCTTCCCTGAAACATTTGTGATGTTATCATAACCTCAATTTGGGGATAGGATTGGGTAAAATCAGAAAAAACAAATATGTGGGCTGGGACAAGTTTACTGATTATGTATTTATATTAAACATTTCCATGTATGTTATTCCAATTACTCAACACAGCTTTGTGGGGTTGGAGATATACTTATTGGTGATGTTATGATTATTATTATTAATATTAACTATGATCACTGATCACCTCCCCATCCTGGCATAGTACCACTAAATGCTTTATCCTCATTATCTGACTTGGTGGTCACAGTGCTCTTGCTGGGCATATGTAATCCATTTCACTGGGTCTTGGGAGTTCCGTTAGTTACCTAGCATCACACAGCTAGCCAGCAACAGGAATGGGATTTGAACTTGGTCAGGCCTGACTTCTGTGTCTGTGGGTTTTCACTTAGTAGAGGGGTGAGATGTGGGCATTGATCCCCAGAAGGTCAATGCTATTTCTCTCTTTGTCACTCATATACCTGGGGTTTGTCTCCTCGAGGGGTTGAGTTATGCATTTGGTCTGGGCAGAGTACAAATGCATATACCACTCACAAGGCAACTTTCTCATCTTACATTTCTACATATTCTTAGAAGTAGTTTTTATTAAAAAATTATGCACATGGTAATTTTTACATAGTACAGAGAAATCTAAATGACAAATCTGTTCCCAACATTCATTGCACATCAGTCCTTCTATCAAAAGATAACCCTTCTGTGTCCTTCCAGAAAACACAATGCCTGCACCAGCAGAACATTTATTCATGTATGTTATGTACTCACATTTAATACATATCCATCTAAATAAAAGCCCGCTAATTCTTTCCTGATCGAAAGAATAATGCACTTGTTTTTAAAAATTTTGCAGGTATGGTTTCACATACCCAAATACGGAGCAAGAAGTAATTCTCCATCTCAGAAGCCATCGCTTGAACCTTGCCTGTAACTTTTTGTCTTTTATTCAAATGGGTTTGTCTACAGTTCTTACCATTGTAATCACACTGCAGTCTGATTAACCCAACATAGTTTGGCCACCGTTTCATATGGATAAATATTTCGTGGCGGTGTAGCTCTAGCGGCACGATAGTATACCTGCGTGACTTAGGAAGCAGACCCCCTGTTGCTGGGCTCAGATGCTACTTGCAGTTTTCACAGTCGTAGGCCCTGCGGCTGTTTCCTGGGGCTGACTGAGGCTTTCAAACGCAGACTGGCCATTCTTCTTCAGAAAGGCTGTTCCAGTTTACGTTCTTTTTTTCAGATGTGTCTGTGGGTCTGTTTTTCACACCTTTGTCATCACTGTGTATTTATCATTTCATAGTGGTCTGTATTGTTTTCTGAAAGAGCCTGTATCCCTGCTTCATTGGAAACAGCGAGGAAAGTGGCCAGGGGTGACTGACAGTTGGTCCCTGTATTCCTCTCAACTTTAAAAACGTGTTGAGCAAAAAGTTTTAACACTTCACATAAACACCCTTAAAGCTCTCAAACTAATCTCTAATGCAGGGTGTGCAAATTAAGTTTTTTGCTGTGCTTAATCCTTATTAAAGCACTGATCATTAGGAACCCAAAATTGCTATAAGGAGAGTGCTTAGAAAACAGAAGGGATCAATAGTTGGTACTTAGGAAATAAATGGAACAACTTTTGTTTGTTTTAAATCCACCCTGGAGCTGAAAGGTAGAAAGGCTTAAAATGAGCTAGACTGTGAGTTTCTAAGCATTTCATAGCTTATATGTTGAACCAGGATTTCAAAAATATATTCAACTTGCCTTAACTTTCTCAAAAGCTACAGAGATGCACATGATTTGTTTTAAATGACTTGAGTTTTCACTGAGGGGAAATAAACCTGTTAGGAGACACAGAGGCATGCGCAGAAGCCCTAATTTTAAGAAGACCGTGATGTGGTGTAAGAAACGCACCAGGAAGCCAGGACTGCTAGACTCGCTAATCCCTGCTTCCCAGGGCGACTGTGGCCACACGCCTGCAGCAGGACGCCACGCCTGGCCTGGGGCCATCAGGGAAGCCTCCCTCGGAGGCGGGACTGTGGGTTCACGTTTGGTTTGTCACTGCGGCGACAGACGCCTAATTTTGTGCTTGGAGCACCACTAGTGTCTCGTGAAGGGCACAGTGCTCGTGTGGCAAACGTTGTTGCTTCAGTACTAGATCGTTAGTCAATAATTTAAAATGAGCTTCATTCGTGTTTCTCAGAATTATGAATTTCAGGATTCAACAAATCTTTTCGAAAGGAAACAAAAATATGAGGACTCCAAGTTAGGCTAGCCAAAGAGTTATTTAGTTCCTTAGTTATTTATTCTAAGAAGGGACGAAGACAACAACAACACAATCCCACCAAACTGTAGCCACACGCTTCTGCGGGGAGTCAGCGTTACAAAAGGAGGGCATTCTCACACCTGCTCTGAAGGACGGCCACTTCTTGCCTTACTAGCATTGTATTCGGAAGTGTGTGAGTGCCTCCCTATCCGTAGTTTAGCTTTCCCAGGTTTAGGGTTACGTGGCAGTTATCCGTGGTCAGCGTGGTCAGAAGATATTAGATGGAAAACTCCAGCAATGAACAGGCTGTAAGTTCTGAATTGTGCGCTGTGCGGAGTGGCAGGATGAGACCTGGTGCTGCCGGTGCCTCCGCCCCTGGCCCCCGTGGTGCAGGAAGCAAATCACCCCTTGGAGGGCCTCGGCGCTGCGCGGGCTTCCCGCCCCCTGGCCAGGCGGTAGCTTTCTCGGCAGCCAGGTCAACTGGGTGGTATCGTGGTGATGGTGCTCACGTAACTTTTAGTTTTCTGAATACTGCCCCGAAGCACAAGATTAGTGACGCTGGCACCTCCGACATGCCAAAGAAAAGCCGTAAGATGCTTCCTCTCAGTGAATAGGTGAGTGCAGTTCAATAAGATGTTTTGAGAAACGGAGTGGGGAGGGGGCAGGCGGACAGGATGGTGGGAGGGACCACCACGTTCACATAACTGGTGTTGCAGCACACCATCATTGTTCCATTTTATTATTAGTTGTTGTCAGCCTCTTCATGTGCCCAATTTATAAATTGAACTATATCCTAGATGTGCCTTTGTGGGGAGAACCTCGTATGCCTAGGATTTGAGGCTGTGCGCAGTGTGAGGCGTCCGCTGGGGGGTTTGCAACTTTGTCCCCTGAGGGTTATTCAAGACCTTGACTTTAGCCTTCCTGCCAAGTTGCAGAAATAGCCCGAAGGACTCACTTACCTCCCCCCCCCCCGATTCAAACAGTTTTCCTGCCCCCACGTAATGATAAATCAGGGCGCTACCGCCGGCACACAGTGCTACCTGCACCACCTGACTCCGAGCGCCTGCCGCAGCACCTCCCTTTGCTCAGCATCCGCGCCGGGCCCACCTCACCTTCCGCCACGGTGTCTCCTTGGTCACCTTCAGTCTCTGGCAGTTCCTCATCCCCTCCCCGTCCTTGCTGATCTCGGGACTTCGGTGTGTTTGACATTTTCTCATGATTAGATTGAATTTCAGCGTATTTTGGCAAGAACATCATAGAAATGATGTGTCCTTCCTCACTCATGGTATCGGGTCGTACATTATGCTGATGTGTCTCATCACTGGGGATGTTAATAGTGGAGTAACCTTGATCATTTGTTTAAGATGATGTTCTGCTGAGTTTCTCTACAGTAATGTTATTAACTTTTTCTTCATAATTTATAAATATTTGGGAAGAGGTGCTTTGAGATTATGCTGATCTCATCTCTCTTCTTAAACATTCGCACATGGACTTTTAACATCCATGAGTCCACCTCGCCTGCAGCATTTATTACTGTGGTGTTTGCCTAATAATGGTTTTATACTTCCCGCATGCCTTCTACCTTTATTAATTAGAATTCTTTGAAAGGAAGAGCTGTCTCTTCTCCCCTATTCATTTATTTATTCAATTATTTTATTTATATTAGTATGGGTTCATGGGTATATTTTTATTCTATGGCTTATAATCCAATACTATCATTATTTACTTTGCTACTCAAATCTTTCCAGCTTTGGCCATGAGGAGATTCTTCTGGCTGGCTTCTATGATGGACTGTCATTTTAATTGAGTGACTTTCCCTTCTCATTGCATGCCCAGTGCCGAATTTGTGTCTTGTCCCCTCGCCCACAGAAATAATGAGAGAAGACTTGGGGAAATGGTGAAGGAATGGGGATTCGGATAAAGAAAGAACAGACGGTCGTGGTGCTTGCAGGAAAGGCAGTTACTTCTTTTACACCTAGAAGGGGCATGGGTGTTTCCAGGGAGCACGCTCTGCTTAAAAATAAGACACAGTTCACCTGGAATGTACAATGTGCCAAGCAGGTGCTGGACCACCGAGGCTATAAGCATCTTATCTAATCCTCCCACCATCTTGTTGTGAAGGGGATTTCAATACTGTGGTTTGACAGGTGGGAAAAGTGAGGTTCTAGGGTTCCAAGAGGTCAGCACGCAAAGGAAGTGGTAGAATCAGGAATGCATCTTGTTCCCCGAAGCCCAGGGAATGTCGCTGTGTACGTTTCACAGAGGACCCCTTCCGCAGGAGGGGGCAGGGTAGGAGAGAAAAGTTCCTGCCTGCTCTGCCCATAGTGCCATGCTGCCCCCTCCCCACCACAAAGTCTTTTCTAACCATTGTCAGGAAAAGGAAATACCTTTCCATGCAGTAGTCACTGAGATGCATGTGTGTGTGTGTGTGTGTGTGTGACTCCTCACCCTTCTGTAATCTGTAGATACACATAAATTTATGCAGTCTTGTCAATTTCTTGACTTTCTAAAACCTTGCTTTTAGAGTGTAAGAAGTTTTAATCTGCAATAATTTCACAAGAGATCTGCATCAGAGTATCCCAGAAGAGAGCGTTCTGCTTCCTACTGATGTACTTGACCACTACTATTCATTGTCCTCTGCCAGCCCTGTTCTATTGGTGGGTCTGTGACCTATTAGGGACAAGGATTGGACTCTGAAAGAGAGGTTGGCAACACCAGGAGCTCCATTCCTTGTAGCTGACAACTGAGACAATGGAGGTGCTGGGGGAGGCAGGAACGAGCCAAGGTCACATACAGAGTTCAAGGTAAACCTGACTGAGGAGCCAGGGGTGTGGACTCCAGGCAGCCTTTCTGCCATCTTGCCATGGTGCTTACTCACGAATCCCTGTCACTACCACCAACATCCTACTGACCAAGTGGATACAAGGAGTTCTTCAGAATGGTTTCTTAATAATAAATGCTTACATTTTCTCTTGGCCCCAGGCCAAATCCCTCCTCTCAATCTTAATGACCTTGCCCTTATTGGCCTGTTGATGTCACTATCCATCCATAAGCCTCCTTTCCAGGGACTGTGTTTGCAGCAAAGACTATAATTTTATTTTGGGTTTGGATATACTGATTACATTTTAGCTTCTGGTATATTTCCTTACCTGTCACAGCCATTAAATTTATTTTAATAGTTACTCTACCCTCCTGATAGCCACTAAAGGGGGAATTGGATATTGTCTATCAATTGGCTTAGTCTGTGAACTGAGGCCATATCTAATTACAAGGCATTGTATCGGTTCTGATTTATTAACCATTTACTGGGCTTAGGAGAAGGTAGCATTTTTAGTAGCAGTATTCTGCCTGGTTGTAGCTTTCCAGGAGGGCAGGGTGCCCGGAATATCACTGATCTTACAGTTATTACTTTGTGTCATATATAATCTTGTTTTTTCCCTGCAACAAATAAATCTTTGGGTCTCCCTGAAAAAAAAAAGGAAAAAAAAACATTTGTGGTTACAGTATAATAAAAATAAACCGTTTGTCGTGACTGCAGCTGACATTTATCAGCCCGTTTGTGGGTGCTCTTTCTCTCTCTCTGTAATACAGAACATAATTTGTCACTTTGTAAATACATCCCAGTCTAAATCCCTGCCAGCATCTGTTAGTGTTTGAAGGATTAATGTGCTGCCCTGCGCACGTCTGCACTTGCAGGGAACAGCGTAGCCCGTGATTATGGATCTTGGGAGAGCAGGGGAATGGTGTTTTCTATGCTTTTTCCTGCCCATGGTCTTGTTGGCCTTGTCCTGATTTTTCTTGTCCTTACCCTGTTCTACTTGGGTACTTGAAATTTCATCATTTACAAGGATTCTGGTGGTCCTCAACCTCCTTTCTCCTTTTCATAGTAATGGCCACAGGAACAGTGGTTTAAACACACTATGGGTGAGTAGTGGGAGACCCTTTGTGTTTGGGTTCAACATTCTACCTTCATCTGATGTATGACCTCAAGCTACTTAATTTCTACTTTTTCACTTACAGAATGAAGATGCTAATAGCTAATACCTATATCTTAAAGGTACTGAGGCTATAGGAGTAAACCCACACTGGTGCACAGTGCCCAGCAGAGAGCCCGGCCAGGAGTAACTGTGGGGCTGTACCACCTTTCACCATTCTTGGTGGGATTGCTTCTCCTGACTTAGTCCGTGGAACTCCAACTGTCAGCTGGGGGTTCCTAGCACCGTGAGGCAGCTGGTGGTTATGATTCTGTTTGTTTTTCTTTCCTTATTAGTGGGTTTTGTATTTGTTTGGAAATATTCATGTCCCTGTAGATCAGGTGTGTGATGGGTCCCTGGCCCAGAAAGGATTCTGCCAGCGGGGGGCTGTGGTCTTCAAAGCTTAGCACTAAATCCTGGCAAGACCGAGGGACCGAAACCCATCACCAATGGCCTCATGGTTCAGGGGCCTGCTGGAAGGGCCATCCCTGCTTTTTCCAGAAGAAGGCATGAATTTGCCTGAGTGATGATGTGTCCTGTAGTTCTTACTACTTTATGGAATGACACTAGTATGTCAACCATGTATAAGCTGCTCCTCTTCTTCAGAGTAGAAAAATTACAGAAAATGGAAGAAATGGCCTCATTAGTAACTCTTTTGTGAGCAATCTCTATTTCATTTTTTTCATTTTTCATGCATTCTTCTGCCTGTCCTGTTCCAGTGGTCCCCTCTCCCAACCTCTGTTTCTGTATTGGCAATTCTCTTCTCTCCAACAAAAAGAAGGTGTATAGTTCTCTTTTCATCAGAAACTGTCTTTTGCTGTTGTTTTGTTTTTGTTTGACATATAAATGCATATGAGCAGAACAGAAATACTATGATCATATACCCAAATGGCCAAGATGGCAGCTTGCGATTTGATGCTTGTTAGGATTCTAAAAAGAATCATTAGCAGATCTAGAAATATAACTTTGATTCTGAAAAAGTGAAAAAATATCTATTCTTCTCTCCCAAGGATTGGCATACTTGGAAAATATCTAGAAACCCCTATTTCAATTTTTTTGACAGGTTTTAATAAAATTCTCAAGATGACAAAATATATTTCAGTATCCAAGCAGATGTGCGGAATCGCAGGAACCATTTAGTGCTGATACTTACAAAGTGTAATGCTCCCCAAATTTGGGTTTTTAGCAGGAGAAACATTTTGCAAGGAGCAGTGTTAGCAGATGCTCACTGCTGAATCCGTTGCACGTCCGTAGTTCTGCACACGGTTTGGGCGTCTTTGCTCCGTGTGTCGCCTGGATCTTTTCCAAATGACCTGTGTGGTAAAATGAGACGTACTGTAAGGCCTGGTATGATGTTCTCCTGTTTTCTCCAACAGTCATTGGAACCCGTGAATAATATTAATTATCAGACTGTCAGACCTCAGGAAACACATCCAACTTTCTTGACTCTTGTTCTGAAACAGAGAAATAAAATTCTCAAGATGACAAAATATATTTCAGTATCCAAGCAGATGTGCGGAATCGCAGGAACCATTTAGTGCTGATACTTACAAAGTGTAATACTCCCCAAATTTGGGTTTTTAGCAGGAGAAACATTTTGCAAGGAGCAGTTCCTCTGCTGGGAGGAACTCAGGCTCAACACCTGTTTTTGTAAATAAAGTTTTATTGGAACATAGCCATACCCGTTCCTTTATGTTATCTGTGGCGGCTTTTGCTTTTGTGCTACAAAAGTAAAATAGTTGGTAATGGCCTGAAAAACCTAAAATACTACCTGGCCCATTTGAGGAAGAAGTTTTCTGGCTCCGGTGCTAGAAGACTCATGACCATTTGAAAGAAAAGTCTGGTCCACTAAGTCGGAGTGAGCAGGTAGTTAGCTTCGTATCTTATTTCTTCACATATGGAAGCAATTCCAGTCACACATTACTTATCAAAGTTGGTTAATCCAAAGGGGGGAGGGTGGGGATAAAGGAGAGGTTGAAGTTAGCTGTTTTTGTTATAATAAAGCTAAACGTTTAATGGTAAGAGTACAACAAATGTAAAAGGCTTTGAGTTCACGGAAAGAACAACATTCTCGGGAGTGTACGTTTGGCCCGCCGTGACCTCTGCACTTGCATAGTTTCAGTGCTGGGAAGACAGCTCTGGCACAGCGACGGTAGTGTTATCTTCTAAGGAGACTGGCTTATCGGAGCGGAGGGGAACTGAGTCCCACTTCTGCCAGCTGCTAATTATATGATTTTTGAACCGATTTTTTCCCCATGCCTTCTTGGCCTTTGTTTTGTTTATAAAAATACAGGTCATTAGGTCTGTCTTGAAGGGCTCAGCAGAGTAAAATGTGACAAAGTTTGTAGTCGTCTTTTCCCTCATGGAATGGATTTTGTACATGTATACAAGGGAAGAAAGCCTTAACTCCTAGATGTGTGATGAAAGTGACACCTGGATTCACAGGAGAATGTGACCGTCAGCGGAGACATCTCCAAGTCCTTCTGGGGGATGCCCTGCAGACACAGAAAGGGGTGCGGCCTCCTTCAGGGAAGTCAGTGCTCTTAAGGGAAAGTACCAAGTGGACCGGGGTCTCCTTTTACAGAGGTGGAAGCTCTGGGCCAGCCTGTCACACTGCACGCAGCAGAAACTCTGCCTCTCAACCAGCCGAAGGGAGAAGGGAAGATGCCTTTATAAATATTGAAGAGGCAGGAGAGCATGTACCGAGGCCAAGGTGCTCTAACATGCATGCCACTCCAAAGTTGCTTCTAATGGACATGTATTTATAAATTGGTGTCCCCCACGCCCCTCCCCACTCTAACTCGGCCTGAGATGCTGTTCTGAAAACGGGCAGTCTGTCTCAGCTGGCTTCAAACGGAACTATCCGATGTGATTCCCTTGTCCCGTTTGGCTGTGAGAGAGGAGACCACTGAGCAAACCCGACGTGAATGAAGCTAC